>APFE030203654.1:0-54910 GCA_000404065.3 Pinus taeda
GTAGAACTCAATATGGACCAAGAAATGACCCAAAGCGAGATGGAAATGGAGGACCATGAACTACAGGAGATTCTTGATAGAGAACACCCAGATTTGGAAGGGTTCTTGAAATAGGGAGCCATGGGAGGGGTAGACTCGTTACCTCAAGAAGAGTTCACTAGAGTAAAACAGTTGTACTTATGGAAAACCCAGGCTAAAGGGATGGAGAGGCAAGTAACACTGCAAGACAGGGTAATGAAGGTGTGAAAACTATAAAAAATACACTAAGATTAGCACCTAGATGCCCAGGAAAGAAAAGAGGTAGGAAAAAGAAGAATGAGCTACTGATGGAATATGGAAAGCTAGTGATAGATTCAGGTAAGATGAAAGACCTAACCAGTTACTCTTTCACAAATCATTAATGATGAAGTTTACTTCTTGGAATATCATAGGTCTAGGCAATAAAAGGAAATAAAGATTACTTAGTAACAAAATCAAATAAGAAGCTCCGGATATGATTTTTATCTAGGAAAATAAATGTTCCATTCAGAAAATCAAAGAAATATATAGCAAATGGCTCAATAGATTTGAGTTTCTAGAAGTCAAGGCAGAAAATATAGCAGGAGGCATCCTGACTCTTTGGAATCCCCTAAAGATTGGTATAATAGATGTTGAGGCTTCTAGAAATTATTTATCAGTGGTTATTCAACCTGTGGGGGATAAGGAGACCTATTTGGTCACGAATGTTTATGGCCCTCAGAGAATGGATGACAAACTCAGGTTGCTAGAGTCTCTTATGGATCCCAGAGAGAGATATGCAGAGATACCATGGATTATGTGTGGGGAATTCAACATGATCAAATTACTATATGAGAAAAAAGGGGGCACCAGAACTTTAAACAAAGAATCCTTAGCTTTTCAAACTTTTATGGATATTATGGAGCTAGTTGACATTGAGTTGAGTAATGGTCTCTTTACTTGGAAAAATAGAAGAGGAGGAGAGTCTCGTGTTGCCTCAAAGTTAGACAGATTCATCATATCAGAGGACCTCATGCTCAATGATAAGGAAATGGGAGTGAGAATTATCCCTTTTGAAGGATCAAATCGCTGGCCGGTTCAACTGGAGGTCAAGGGCATTGGTACCCCCAGGAATAGACCTTTTAGATTTGAGAATATATGGCTCACCCATCCAGATTTTACTAGCAACATTTCAAGTTGGTGGTCTGAAGAATTGCATATTCAGGGTACAAGTATGTTTCTTCTTCACAAAAGACTAAAGAATATAAAGTTCACGGTAAAAGATTGGAACAAGAATGAATTTGGCAATATTTTTGAAGGAAAAAAAGATGTCGAAAACAAATTGCAGGAACTCAATCAAACCCTTATCAAGGATGGCTTTCATAAATTAAAAAATGATAAAGCCACCAAATTCCAACAAGAATGGGATAACTTATGTAAAAAAGAATAAATATTTTGGAGACAAAAATCTAGAGCAAAAATCTAGAGTGGAATGGCTAAAAGAAGGAGAACGAAATACCATATTTTTCCACAGATCCACCTTGGAAAATAGAGCTAATAATATAATCTCTTAGATCAAAGATGAGGGAGAGAAACTTCTTAGCTCCCACAAAGAAATAGAAGTTGTGTTAGTTCAACACTTTAGTGGGATTGCAAAGGAAACCATTCCAGATAGAGATCCTTTCATCAAGGACTTACCAAGACATATACCAAAACTAGTATCCAGAGAAGACAATTTCAATCTCAATAGGCTAGTAACAGAAGAGGAAATAAGTGAGGTCCTCAAGGAAATGCAGAATGGTAAAGCGCTAGGCCCTAATGGTTTCAATTTCGAATACTTTAAAGCCTGTTGGAATATTGTTAAACATGACATTCTGAATGTCGTAGAAGATTCCTGGAGGAATATAACTATTTTGAAGGCACTCAACACCTCCTTCATCTTTCTGATCCCTAAATAGGAAAATTCCCTAACTGCAAATAAGTTTAGACCCATTGCATTGTGCAATGTGGTTTAGAAGATAATATCCAAGGTTTTGGCCAATATAATCAAACCTCTTCTTCCCACTCTTGTGTCTGGGGAACAATCTGTTTATGCGGAAGGCAGACAATTTCTCAATAACATTGTTCAAGCGTAGGAGGTGGTGCACTCACTGATGAGCAATAGGGGGACCTAGCTAAAGCTTATGATAAGTTGAACTTGACCTATATCAAGAGGGTTTTTATTTCTTTTGGCTTTGACCATAACTGGGTTAGATGGGTCATGGCTCTGGTAACTTCTTCTAGCTTTTCAATTTTGGTAAATGGTTTTCCCTCCGAGATTTTTATTCCTTCAAGAGGCCTCAGGCAGGGTGATCTACTCTCTCCCTTTCTCTTTATACTCATGATGGAAGGACTTGTTTAGTCTATTAAGTAGGCAAAAGGAGAAGGAAAAATCAGGGGTCTCCAACTTTCTGAGAATGGGTAGTCCTTGGCTCATCAACAATTTGTGGATGACACCATGCTGCAGGGAATCCCTATGGTCAAGGAAGCTCTTGCATACAAACAAATTGTAAGTGAATTTTCCATGGCTACAAGTATGGAGGTTAATCTTTCCAAATCTCATATTTTTTTTCTTTAATACCAATATTTCTATTCAAAGGAATATCTCCAGAATTCTGGGCTTTCAAAGGGATTCCCTACCTTCAAAATATTTGGGAGTTCCTCTAACTGCTAAGCCTCTACATAAGAACATTTTGGAGATGATGATTAATAAGATGCAGGATAAAATCAGGAATTGGACCATCAGATCTTTAAACTTGGCTGTTAGGTTGGTGTTTACAAAGGTTGTTCTTCAATATATCCTAGTTTTCATGCTATCAACACTATCAACACCTAAAGGAGTCTTACAACAATTCAGAACAATTCAAAGAGACTTCCTCTAGGGTGAGGGGGAAAAAGGAAATGGGCTTTGGTAGCTTGGGAAAAGATTCACAAACCTAAAAATCATGGAGGTCTTGGTTTGGACGATCGAGAGGTTTTGAGCAAGGCTTTAGGGGTTAAATTATGGTGGCGTTGGGTTAAATAACCAAAGGCTCAATGGGCTAGTATCTGGAAAGAAAAATATGCCATCCCTTGGCAAATTAATGATCATATAAGGATGTTTGGAAGTATAGAGTTCTCATACATCTTGAATAAGGTCTGGGAGAATAGAGGCTTAGTACAAAAGAACAACTTCTGGGAAATTAGAGAGGGAGATCTGGCACTATTTTGGGAGGATAAATGGCAACAAGAACTGACACTGTTAAAGAGGATCTTGTGGATCTCGAGATAGAGACAGACATCATAGGATTATCTAAGGTCAAAGACTTTTGGGACCAAACTAGTATTGCTGGAAAATGGAGAAACTGGAGGAACATTTTTGATAGGGAAGATAGCCCCTTGAAAGCTAAAACATAGGCTCTTATGAAATTGCTGGAACAAAGGAAGATTCTAGTAATAGGGTGGCATGACCAGTTAAGATGTGACAACAACAATGAGGGCACCTTTAACCTTAAGGAAGCAAAACGAAAACTCCTTGAGCTGGATTCTCTTGCTCCAGATAGAATTTAGCAGAATTTATGGAGGCATCAAGGCTGGATGAAGATTAAACTCTTCATGTGGCTGGTTTATCATAAGAAAATTCTGACTTGGGATAACATTCAGAAAAGGGTTGTTCTGGGGCCTTCCAGATGGCAGCTCTGTGAGGCCCAAGAGGAAACTATGGAACACATCCTCAACAATTGAATCTTCACCTCTAGATTGTGGGATTCTTTCACCACCATCTTCCAAAAGACCGACAGGGATAGAGGGAGTATCATCAACACCCTAACTAGCTGGAGGCGAAATTTTTCTCATTATGAAATTCTTGGCTTAGCTTCGGCTCTTACACCGAGCTTCATTACTTGGAATGTATGGAAAGAAAGGAACAATAGAATCTTCAAAAATGAAAAGAGACCCTTCCAATGTCTTTTTGAGTAGACCTTGATACAACTTAAGGAGACAGTTAGTATCATTGTGCAAAATCCCCCTAAGAATCCACCTTCAGATGCTAATATGAGGATTCTAAGACAGTTGGGTATGCATGGGATTATTCCGTAGGGCATGGATAGAAAGTTTAGGGTTATGGACACTGGGTAGGACTATTAGCATCCTCCCCCTAAGGGCTTTCTGAAATATAACATTGATGGGGCCTCAAAAGGCAACCCGGGCACTACTGGATTCGGAGGGGTGCTAAGGGATCAAATCGGAAACATCCTTTCCATCTTCCTGTTAGTGTCAGTCTTCGCATCCTTCCTCTAGTGATCAAACATGCTCTTACACAAGTGATTTTAAGGTGTCAAGGTCAAATTTTATCATTTCAGTGAGTCTTCAAGTAAAATTTGGTCACTAGACATCAGGTCTAGGGTTTGCTTTCAGTCCTTTCAAAGTTGTCCAAATGTCGGTCTATGTCACTATTCAGCTGAGTCTACCATCATTCAGAGGGTTGTCATTATCATGTCAAGTTCCATTGGGTCATTTCACACCTTGTTCATGCTTCAGTTGCGCCTATGCAAGGTTCATTTCCCTCTCCTAGGGTTTTGAAGGAAATTTCTCTTGGATGGTCAAATCATCGGAAAAACTTTTATCCTGATGTTCATGCACCTTCCCCTATCCATAATGTACCTTGTCAAATTCTTCCCATCACTGCGATCCCCCAAATTCCTCATTTTCGCACAAACCCTAGTTTCTTGCTACAACCTGGCAATTTTCTATGGTTGGGCCTGTGTTTTGCCTTTTTGGACCCCTTCCCCTCACTCAATTTCTGAGATTCCACTTTCCCCTACTTCCTAACATCCCTCCATCCCAAAATTTCCTCAATAATTTAGAAGCTCCCTATCCCCTTCATTTCACTTCATTTCGGCAAATCCCTTGTCCCACACATCGGGATATGTTTCACTCAAATGATATTTTTGAGCAATGAAAGATGTATTTGGGAAAATTGAGAGAGGTGTTTGTCCATAACAGACAAAGGAAGAAAAACCTCCTTCACTTTTTACACAGGTGTCATGGTTTTGAATAAATGTCAAAAATTACAATTGCCTCGGGAGAATTGATGCACCTCTGGAGCGACCTCAGGAAAATCAAGTTTTCTCCTTGCTCGGTTGGCCAAATGACTTGCTTGATGCTCCAAATTCCACCTAGAGACAAGTAGTTTTCCACTGAGCTATCATGAGCTCAATTGGGAGTTGAGGAAGGCATTCAAAAGTTGATCGCAACAGCACTCTGCCTTGAGGCAGCCTCATTTGGCACATTTCGACCAGTCTTGGGAGATTTGATTTTTGACAGATCAAATGAACTCCAAATTAAAAAATTCTGGTTGGGTTGGAAATTTGACTCAAACACCTTTCCAATGAGATATCCTTCACTCAATTTCGACATCAGGAAAGCCTCGAAAAGTCACCTGGAAAAGAGCGCGACGCACAGGAGGAGGAGCGCGACGGTTTTATAAATATTTTCACTCCATATGGTCAGTTATACAAGTGGAAAAGGAAGGAAAAGGGTCACCCAAGCCATTTGTCATGTGTGTGGTGCTGCACCTATAGCTGATGTTTGGCTCTCCACCTTCATTTTGTGACCCTTGGGCGTTCTATCTCTTCATGGCACATTCTATATATTGTATGCAAACCATTTGCAAAGCAATTTGGTTGGTTGGCTTGTAACTTCTGGGGGACTGTGGGAAAGAAACTTTGTTTCTGCACTGTATATTTTTACAGAGAATTAATGGAAGGAAGCGGCTCTGTTTCATGAGATTCATGTGGTTGTGAGTATAGAAAATGTGTCTCTTATGTTTCATATGTATCTTGTTATCTTTCATAGTTCATTTCATATTCATTTCTAGTGAAATTTTCTGAGTGAGATTAGGTAGAATTCAATTTTATTGCTCTACCTATGGGAAAATTTCATGCATAGTGTTCATTCTTCTGTTGAAAAGGATTCATGTTGTCCATGCCCTTTTCACCCTCTTAATCAATCTCTCCATTCCACCATATCTTAAAACTAAATTGCTATGCTTTCCACCTACCTTGCCTCACGAAATAATCTGTGACTTTATGTTAAGTTCTCTGTTCATTGAGGTCCAGTGGTTCCATAACATCCAAGAAACATAGTCATTCATAAAAATCACTCCTTATTTTCATTTTCACTTACTAGCCTAAGATAAATAGTTCGTTTGAAAGTCATCTCAGTCCTTTTCGTTTCATCTATTCACTGAGTGTGACTCAGAGAGAGCCCTCTCCTGTTCTAGTAGGGCTACCTACCAGACTGAGCGTGGGTTGTGGTTACCCTAAATTTTTCCTTCTTTCAGCCTGAGGTGGATTTAGGTGCTAACATAGTGGTGACTCAGCTGGGGACAAAATTGTTCGCTTGTAGATTGTCTTGCCCCAAGACATATCTCAAGTTCAGATATGATGTTGATGGTGAACAACTTTCAGACATAAGAAGATGGCTGAAATCATTCACCTAGTGACTCCTTTCACTGAAGAATCCAGCAATCAATGCTTCATGGTGACTTCACTGTAGAGGGATCAGTAGCTTTGAGATCTTTTAAAATGGAGTGAATTGTAAGAAGATACGCTCCCATGAGTCGAGATCACATCCAAGGCTTCCCAAATAAAATTCCAAAGGTAGATTGGTCAAGGAATTTGCCTACATTTAAAGATGATGGTAAGAAGGATGCTGCTTTACATCTAGTCCATTTTCACATGCATATTCGCAAGTTGAAGGTTGATTTTCCCGAAGATTTCTTAATGAAGATATTCATGGCCACCCTTGAAGGTGAAGCCCAATCTTGGTATGAAAATTTGCCAGCTGCTTGTATTTACTGTATAAAGGATTTTCATGTCCTGTTCATTGAAGGATATAAAGACTCTTATCCATCATTAAATCTAGTTCATGATTGTTGCAAACATGCTTCTACTTTTATTGAAAGCCTTGAAAAATACTATGAGGATGATAATTTTATGGATGATGAGATCATGGAAGCCTTATACGAGAATCCATTTCAGAAACATGAAGAGAAACTAGAGGAGTCCCATCAAAATGCTCAGGAAACTTTGCAGCAGAATCAAGATCTTTGTCCAGTGGAAAATGAAGGAATTTTGCATCTTGACAGTGAACATGAATTACATGAAATAGATCAACAGGTTGAAGAGTTCCATATGGCTGAAAGTGATGAAAGAAAAAGTGTCGTTTCAGATTGGCCCATAGAAGAAGACAACATGTAGAGAAATCAAGTTTCAAATTCAGAATGTGATAATGTTGAGACAACCATTTTAGATGTAGATTCAGATTGTGATAACCAAGAAAACCTTGTATAAGTCCCATGAAAGGGAACTCGGCTGCTGAAATCATCTGGGATGAAGAAGACAAAGTTTTGGATCCAAATGTTCTCATGTCATCAGAATAAAGCATTCATGAAGAGGTAATCCAATCAGTTCATAAACAACAAGATGAGAGCTGCAGTCAAGTAAGTGAAAATCTTTCTCTAGATGAATTTATGGTAGATGTTAAAAATGTTAGTGTTGGGTTTCAAGAATCATCCGAAGTTGCTTTTCTCATGATTAATGAATGTGATGAATGTAATGAGAATCTGGTTGTCATATCATGTCAAGATGATCAGAAATATATTCAAACTATAGTCGACCAGACCATTATGGATTCCATTTCAGATTCTTCCTTATATGTTTCATGTTTTGAAGTGTTCTTTGAAGAGGAAATCCGCTCATCTGCTTGTTCAGAATTTTTTGAGGACCAGGAACATACTTTTTCTGAAGTTACATTATGAAGGAAGATCATAATCAAAATAAAAAGACATCTTGTTTCCTCAGCAGGAGGTAAATCTTCATGTTTTTCATGATCCAATGGCAGATTTGTTGCAGACATCAGTGAAGGTCATTATTGTAGTATTCAATGATGAAGGAGATCATGGTCAATTATGTTTTTGGATGCCCAGTTATTAGTATTTATTGTTGACCAAAAGATCTGATCAGAAGAATCAGTCAAGAAGCCATCTTCTTGATTGGCTACATTGGTAGTTTGATATAGTTTGATGATATATAGTCTTGTAAGAAATGTAGGTGTTCATGCATTACCACCAAGCTTTAAGTTTTAAGTTCAGTTCTTAGTGTTTTGAGTTAGTTTGTTAGAGTCAAGTTTTTTAGTCATGTCAGTTGCATTGAGTCAGTTTCAGTCAAGTTTCAGTCAATGAATTGAGTCATGTTGGTTTGTCGGAATAATGGACTCCATAGCCTAATGGACAAAAGGCACTGTCTAGCTCTTCTAGAGATCTGTTGTTCTTGGCACCTCCAAGGAGCTACCATCCCCCATTGGAGCCAATGTTAGTGTCAGTCTTTGCAGTCTTCCTCCACTGATAAAAAATTCTCTTACACAAGTGATTTTAAGGTGTCAATGTCAAATTTTATCATTTCAGTGAGTCTTCAAGTAAAATTTGGTCACTAGGCATTAGGTCTAGGGTTTGATTTCACTCCTTTCAAAGTTGTCCAGATGTTGGTCTATGTCACTATTCACCTGAGTCTACCATCATTCAGAGGGTTTTCATTATCCTGTCAAGTTCCATTGGGTCATTTCACACCTTGTTCATGCTTCAGTTGTGCCTAGGCAAGGTTCGTTTCCCTCTCCTAGGGTTTTGAAGGCAATTTCTCTTGGATGGTCAAATCATCAGAAAAACTTGTATCCTGATGTTCGTACACCTTCCCCTATCCATAATGTACCTTATCAAACTATTCCCACCACTGCGATCCCCCAAAATTCCTCATTTTCGCACAAACCCTAGTTTCTTGCTACAACCTGGCAAGTTTCTATGGTTGGGCCTGTGTTTCTCCTTTTTGGACCCCTTCCCTCACTCAATTTCTAAGATTCCACTTTCCTCTACTTCCTAACATCCCTCCATACTTCCCAAAATTTACTAAAGAATTTAGAAGCTCCCTATCCCCTTCATTTTGCTTCATTTCGACAAATCCCTTGTCCCACACATTGGGATATGTTTCACTCAAATGATGTTTCTGAGCAATCAAAGATGAATTTGGGAAAACTCAGAGAGGTTTTTGTCCATAATAGACCAAGGAAGAAAAATGTCCTTCACTTTTTACATAGGTGTCATGGTTTTGAAGAAATGTCAAAAATACAATTGCCTCGGGAGAATTGATGCACCTCTGGAGCAACCTCAGGAACATCAAGTTTTCTCCTTGCTCGGTTGGCCAAATGAATTTCTTGATGATCCAAATGATAACTAGAGACAAGTACCGTTCCAATGAGCTATCATGAGCTCAATTTAGAGTTGAGGAAGGCATCCAAAAGTTGACCGCAACAACACTCTACCTTGAGACAGCCTCATTTCGCATATTTCGACCAGTCTTGGCAGATTTGATTTTTTACAGGGCAAACGAACTCCAAATTAACAAATTCTAGTTGGGTTGGAAGGTAGACTCAAACTAATTCCTAATGAGCTATCTTGCACTCAATTTTGACACTGGAAAAGTCTCCAAAAGTCAACTGAAAAAGAGCATGACGCACAGGAGGAGCGCAACGGTTTTATAAATATCTTCACTCCATATGGTCAGTTATACAAGTGGTAAAGGAAGGCAAAGGGTCACCCAAGCCATTTGTCATGTTTGTGGTGCTGCACTTGTAGATAATGTTTGGCTCTCCACCTTCATTTTTCGACCCTTGTGTGTTCCATCTCTTCATGGCACATTCTATATATTGTATGCAAACCATTTGCAAAGCAATTTGGTTGGTTGGCTTGTAACTTCTGGGGGACCGTGGGAAAGAAACTTTGTTTCTGCACTGTATATTTTTACAGAGAATTAATGGAAGGCATCGGCTCTGTTTCATGAGATTCATGTGGTTGTGAGTATAACAAATGTGTCTCTTATGTTTCATATGTATCTTGTTATGTTTCATAGTTCATTTCATATTCATTTCTAGTGAAATTTTCTGAGTGAGATTAGGTAGAATTCAATTTTATTGCTCTACCTGTGGGAAAATTTCATGCACAGAGTTCACTCTTCTATTGAAAAGGATTCATGTTGTCCATGCCCTTTTCACCCTCTTAATCAGTCTCTCCATTCCACCATATCTTAAAACTAAATTTCTATGCTTTCCGCTTACCTTGCCTCACGAAATAATCTGTGCCTTTATGTTAAGTTCTCTGTTCATTGAGGTCCAGTGGTCCCATAACATCCCAAAAACACAGTCATTCATAAAAATCACTCCTTATTTTCATTTTCACTTACTATCCTAAGATAAATAGTTCGTTTGAAAGTCATCTCAGTCCTTTTCGTTTCATCTATTCACTGAGTGCGACTCGGAGAGAGCCCTCCCCTATTATGGTAGGGCTAGCTACTAGACTGAGCGTGGTTTGTGGTTACCCTGAATTTTGCCTTCTTTCAGCCTGAGGTAGATTTAGGTGCTAACACTTCTATTGCCATTTAGGCAGATCCATTAACAACATGGTAGAATTAATGGCTATGGAGCAGAGCCTAGAACTCCTAGTGCAGGATAATCGATAAATTGTGTTTATCGAAGCTGACTCTAAGTTAATCATTAACTCAGTAAAAATAATTAGTTGGGGCATGGATTTGGATAAGGTTTCAAAAGATTGGAGGTTGATCCAGGTCTTTCAACAGATCCATCTCCATCTCAGCGGCCTATGCATGGTAAGTTTTAATCATGTGAGAAGGAAGGCCAACAAACTGGCGAATTTACTCGCTAATCAAGGAGTGAACTGTACCACTAACAGGGTCGCGATGGGTTGGCAAGGGTTGCCTAAGAATGGTCTTAAGGAATAGTGTTGTTGCCAAGAAGATGAAGATATGATGGTGTATCGTAATAAACCCATGGAGCCTGTGTCCATATAATTTGGTTTCGTTATGAGTTGCTGTTTTTTCCTCTTTTTGTTCCTTCTTGTGTTACTCGACAGATTCTGCTACCTAGATAGTTGGCTAGAGGGTTGGGGTTTTACTTTACATGGGTTAACAAATGAGTGCAGAGGGGATGGCATGAGAAGTTGGAACCTGGGCTTTTGCGGCGGACAGAATATACTTGATTCTCTTCACAGGGACGTAATTCCGCCTGCAGAGTGGTTTTTGGTTTATCGAGATGCTCTCAAGCTGGAAATAGTTTTTAAGATTTGGGAGTGATCCCACTCAGCACGCTACACGTGGCCGAGGCATGGGTACAAATACCGCCATCATCGCTCGCTAAATAGCAGTGCTTTAGACTCGTGTAATATGGTCCTCGGCCGTCGGATCAAGCACGACGGATCTACGGTTAAAAATCATCGATCTTGTCAGTGGGTCCATAAAGTTAAGTGGTGGAATTTTAGGCAATTTGACATCTTCCTCTGCTGTCAGATCAGGCTTGGAGGATCTACGGTCAGGAACCAGCATGCTTTTTAGTGGGTCCATACTGTTAATTGGCGGGCGTCTTGGCAGTGGGATGTCTTCCTCGGCTGTTGGTTCGGGCAATAATTTTTGAGGATGTTAGGTATTTAATTGGTATGAGGGTTAGTCCTCCATTTGGATTTTGGTGGGTCGAATGCTTGGCCTTGGTATTGTTTGGCATTTGAGAGTTTTGATGTTTTGTGGGTAGCGATCAGAGTTTTTTTCCTTAACTCGATGCCCTTGGTTTTTTAGAGAATAGTTTTAGCTTCATCCATGGATCCATTTGGATGGTTGTATTCTATGTAAATTATTTTCCGATTTAATGATAATGAAGGTAAGACTCTTGCTTTAGCAAAAAAATAACTTCATTTCATTAATATCAAAGAATTGAAATATGCTTACATACAAAATGGAAATAAACTAGCTCAGGTTATTGTAGTTTATCTCTAAGGAGATATGTGGTAGCTACATGCCTTTGAGCTGTGTTACAATGAGACTTGAAGGAATATTTATTATTAAGAAATAGTTGAAAGCCATAAAGATCCAAAAACCTAGCCCTAGGAGATGAAGCGCCAAAACTATTGGCCTCATTTGGGTAAATTGGTACATCAACTTCATGTGGTTGTAACTTTGGCATACAATCTATGTTTTATGTGAGACATACCTTGTTAGAAAGATCTATGATAGGACTACAAATTTCCACTTCAAACATTTTGCTCATTTTTGAAAAAAATGTCGTTTAGGGCCTGAAAATGGCTTCAGAAGTTTAGGACTCGAAAAACTGCCAGAAATAGTAAACGGTGCTACAATTAAGGAAACTGAAAAACTAAAAGAAACAGTGGTGGGGGTCCAAGTGGAATAGGTGGTTGGCCACCAATATCTGCCTGGATTAGAATACCACTATCTATAAAGAATAATAAAAGAAGCTATAGAAATAGAAAAAGGAACAGAACACATGTAAACCATTACTAAAGAAAATAAATAATACTCATGATGAGTTGACTTAGATAAAATATTATAACACATGACTATTAATAACTTAAAACAAATTATTTCTAGAGCATCTCATTAATAAATTGTGATCCCCTGATGATGGACTCACTTTGATGTACAAAACGTTGGGTTTAAAAAGCATAAACAGGTTTTTCCAATTGTTTTTTTTTGGAAAAAGATTCTTCATCCCTTTTAATTTTTTACTCTTAGGTCCTATTAGATACAATGATGTCTACGACATATGCATAATCGAATAAAAGAACATAGGTATGTCAAATTAACTCCCTTTGTGCCAAAAATGGCCCTATTGTGTCTTTTCTTCAATTTTATTTCTTTTATGGTCTATTTCATCACACCTTGTTTCTTAGATTTTTCTTTTAGAGTGATGGTATATGTCACTATTTCCATAGAGTAAGGATGATACCAAAATGTGACAACAATTGTTGTGGAATTAGCATGCTACATAATTATCTAAACTTATTCTAACTAGTGAAATAGAATTAAGCATCTGAAAAGGGACCTTGGATGGCTAGGTGTCTTCTTGATCAGATATAGATGAACACTAAGGTTATCCACCATCCATTCTCCATGTTACCATATATTTTGTTTCCCATGAGAATAGTTAATTTAGGGAATGTAAGGAACCTCTCCTGTAGTATATTATGCCTCCCAAGTTCCATAGAACTTGGGCTAACAATAAATATGAACAATGTATATTAGAAAATCCCTCGAAATAAGAAGTATGTAAACGTGCCATCACCTATCTAGCTAAAACTATATTAAATACCTAACTAAGGAGGGGGCCCAAAATCCTTAGGAAAGGAATTTGCTAAAATCACAACACCCTTATATTATCAACACATTGGATGCATAGGAAATGAAAAGGAATGATTACATCAAAATTTTGTATTAACATATATCAATGTATAATCTTAAGAGTATCCTCTCCTCTCAACTACCATCTGGATCAAGTAGAGAAAGGGTATTTGTACAATATTTTAGTTTCTCTGTTTAACAAGGAATCATCATACAACCATTATAATATTATATTCTTAGGCTATTCCCTCTTCATTACAAGAAAAATGTTAAAATATGGGAATGTTGACTCACTCATTCAACATGATATATTGGATATCAATTAAGAAACTTGTTGCATGGAAAAACTTCTTTGTCCTTAGCTTATTAAGTAGCAAGTGTTCGATTCCCTTGTTTTGTAGCCATTTAATGGCAATGGTAATTTTGGTGGTTGGGCTATATTGAGATATTAAAACTATATAGGGAGTTATAACAATCACTTTGATAGTCAGTGTGTCGTAACATTAGAACTTAGGATATGCGTTGTAGCATATGGTGCTGCAATAGCATTGCTTCACTTATTTTGCAGCATAAGTTGTTGTAGCTTCATTTATTTAGTAAAGTTGCAACATAATGTGTGGAAATATAGATGCTCTAACTCCAGTGTAGGATCGATAATGGTGTTGCAACAATAAGAAGGTGTTGCAGAAATGTAAGGGCATTGCATTATTGATATGTTGGAAGTGAAATAATGGTGTAGTAGAAATGCATAGGTGTTGTAGTAACACATAGGTTTTGTAACAACAAAAATGAGTTGCATCATTAACTCATTAATTCTTCGTCGATGCCTGCAAGGGTACCTTGGTCAAAATTTCATTCTTGTGGGAAAAATGCATTATAATATGGTATGTAGATGGGAAAAAACTATAAAAACGATGTTTAGTGAATGTTGAAAGGATGCAAATTTGGGCTCCTATTAGAAGCCAAAGACTCAAACTTATCCCTAGTTTTAGGGTTTCCTCTTTTATAACATGGGGTTGAGGGTTCCTTATTTTCATAAGGGATTGATTGAATCCATTCAAATCCTTTTGAGTTGGCTTCTCTAAAGGAGGATCTTTTTGGATCATAGGAAAATATTGAAAAAGATGGTCATATGTACTCATGATAGTTTTCGCACTGAAATGGATATGTTCATAGTCTATTAATTCATTCAGGTCTCTTTTCTTATAATTTAAATATTAATAAAAAATTCTACAATATGAGAAACATTAATGTAGATGCAATTCTAGAAATATGAGTTGTATTTTCCTTTCTTTGTGACTTTAGATGCTTTAACAAAATGGCATATAGAATTGCTAAGTCCTAGTAAGGTCTATTCTTCTTGGCACTCTTTTGGAGGAGAAAAAAAAAGATGAAACCACACTAGCGCCACAAGGAAGTCCTCTTTCTCTGGGATATATTGCTCCTTCCAAAATCGCATGAAAAATCCCACATTATTTAATAAACATGCCCCATCCTTAAAGAACCTTGTTCCTTCCTCCTTATTAGAAAAAAATATTTAAAGAATCCATTAGTCCATAAATCCAAATGTATTTGTCCATTTGGATTCCGTTTGCTCTAGATCCACCAAATCATATCCTTTTCCAAGGGCCACATTCCTATGAACTTGTAGATCAAAACATAACCCTACATATATTGTATATGTTCTACAATTTTGTTTTATCTAACTTCATATTTTAGATCCTAAATAGCATTTGGTAGGAAACATCCATGTTTTTCATTATGTTATTAAGCCCCTAATGGTGGCTTCTCTTATTGAGGATCTTGCTTACTTTGCCCTATCATGTTCTCATTTGGTTGTGAGTGGTGAGATATTTGATAGAGATTTCCCACTGACCTTGCGGCACAACTATCCTCCAAAACAACATTCCTATAGAAGAGGGCCAACTCTCATATGACTATATTATCCATCAATGGAATAAGAGAAAATCCCTAAACATTGCAAACACGAACCATAGAAAAGCGATTTTTTCTCTTTCTCTTAACATGAAAGTAAAAAGGCATTAATAAGCAAAAAAATACTTAAATATATTATATATGTGAGTCAAAGAGAGAGAAGGAAATAGAGTGATGTCAATTGTTACAGTGAAGATAATGATTAAAATTCACATGAAATAGGATATAAATCAATTAAAAGTAAAAAAAAAAAACAAAAACTTATAGTGAAAACATTTCAATGGTATAACGCTTTGTATGAAGCAGATGTATAGTTCCTTCTATGGCAAACATGTAGAGAACTAATGTTATTTTTGATGAATATTTGAGGAGGTTTTTTCGCTCATCCATGTTGTGTGTGTGTGTGTGTGTGTATTTTCTGAGGTATTTATATGAATGCACACTACAATGAATTAATTTTATATGAAATTAATATTTATGTTTAGGGGAATAGATCCTAAAGTGAATTAAATTTATCTATGGTGAATACATGTATAATTTTTTCTAGTCGCACATTCTATGGTGAATTAATTTTAGTTGTAGTGAATATTTGTAGAAATTTTTTAGGCATATATATGGTGAATATTTATGACAATCAAGGTCTATATATGTAGTGAAACTTTTCATATATTGTTTTTTGGAATATAGCCTACAATGAATTGATTTTATCTACAATGAATATTTTTGGATATTGTTTTGGGCACCGTCCTTCGGTATATCTATAGAAGACTTAATTATTTGCAGTGATGTTTGTGTTGATTTTTCTAGAGTACATCTTGGAGGGAATATGTAATGAATAAATTCTATCTACACTAAATATTTTAGGTGTTGAAGAAAATTATCTATTGAGGTATATAGTTTATAATATACAACATTACATAGAAAATAAATTTGCAACAATAAATTTGTAAGAAATTTCTAGTAATATCATCAACCTATCACAATCCACATGTATCAGTTCCCTTTATTTATATTACTTATTGTTATTTACAATGTTTAATAATGAGCATGTTATCACATATGCCAAATCCTCAACCTAACAAGGGGGGTCAAGAAAAGTCACCTTAAAAATATTTATGATCATATCCATTCACTAGAAAGAAAAAAAAAAGAAAGGGAATCAAAATATAAAGTAGGATTAGTTACAATGATTGACACCAAATTCAAATTGTTAGAGAATAAAGTATTAGGACTTGAAACTCAACTACATAAAAATGGAATATAGGCTACAAGAAATGGAAATTAAAAGCCACTCAATAATTGAAGAAAATTGCAGCTTGAGAGATGAGATTAAAGAGTTAAAAGAAAATTAAATAATGATTTTTCCTTGAGTAGCATAGAAAATAAATTATATATCAAACCCATCAAATAGGAAGTAAAAACAATATTTGTGTTCGATCATGAACACAATAAAAGATGCTTGAAACTTGTAATTTCTAGTGAAAAATAGTAGAAAGATGATGATGCACTAGCAATAGTGAAAGAAGAACTAAAAACTAAGTCAGAAATTGAAATAACTTACATCGTAGAAGCAAGAAGGTAGGAAAGACACTCAAGCATAAAGATAGATTGACTATGTGTTAGAGTAAGGTGTAGTGACTATCAATTTGGCATACTTAATAAATCTCCAAGCTCAAAAGGGACCTGAATATCTATACATGAATACCTCATTATGACAAACCAAGATGAATTAATGAAGAAGGTTCAAACTTTAAAGGAATAGAGAAAGGAAGGAAAATGGGAAACAATTAGAAATAATAAATCTATTATTAGGGATATATATCAAGAGAATAATAAATAGGAATTTCGAATAATTTGAATCCTTTTTTGAAACTATCATGACTTTCAATGGCATAATGGTCCTATGTTAAGTTGGATCTAGAGTGAAATTGATATTATTTTTTTAGTTTAAAGTTGGGAGCATGGTGAGTCTATGGTTCCTCACATATATGGATTTATTTTATGGTCAGTGTGGAACAATATTTTTTCTCATAGAGATACCAACAATATTGTTTCTCATAGAGATACCAAGGGAATACTCTATTATATAGAAAATAAGGTTTCTCCTCATTCTCAACTTCATAATATAGAACCTCTAAATTAGTGTATTTGGATTGAAATATTTGAAATTAGCGCTAAGAGGATTTATATCACAATTTGTTATTTTTCACCTATCAACTCTACCTTTATAGGAAAGATAATCTAAACAAAAAAAAATCCATAATAATACCCTTGAGAAAGATATTCATAGTCACATGAGAATAAGGGAATGGATTTGGGGATGCAATCAAGCACAAATATGTTGTGGGAAATCTTGTCCACCTTACCACTACGAGGCTAAATAATTCATCTTTGTTTGGATTATTTTTAGGTTTATGCAAAAATATTTTGAATGAAAATGGTTTTAATGAAAAAAGGGTTATGAAATATTTAAAAATAACTCAAAGATTTTGGACTGAAATATTCCAATGTTGATAACTTCGGCTTGATTAGATATTCTAATACAGAATCTGATGGGGACAAAAATAATGGAGTGGACTTTTTTTTTTAACCCTATACAAAAATTACCTGCATATGAATTATAAAAATAGAAAATAAACAATGGAGATAACATAAAACGTAAAACATATATACACAAAGATTTTTTCTTGGATCCCAAAACTAGGACTACCAGATTGATTTTTCATTACATTATTTCAGTGTTACAACCACGAGGGCTTCATATGGGGAGAAATACCATACCACGTGCATTCATATTGGGGGATATATATTGAGGAAACAATGACATAATATATTGAGGATATAATACGGGGTAAAGGGATTTTATATTCGCAGGTATAAAAAATGGAGCTCAAACTCAATGAAAAAATATAAAGCGGTATAAAACAAGTTAATGAAAAATGGATACCTACAATATCTAGTGGAAGTAGGGGTTTTTAAATTGGGAAGGTGTATTGGGTTCATATCGGTAGGGGGTTAAGTAATGTGATTTTTAGAGGTGTTTTCCAATATGTAGTCAAATTAAGGGTATTATTTACAATTCCATGAACGTACGTGATATGCCATACGTTCATTAAATGAATCCCAGATGGTTACAACACATATATATACATGTCAAAGCATTCATAAACCACAATCCATTAACCATAGATTAGAACATAACTGTAGTTCCCTTGACTGGATGTACATGATACCATGGTTAGAAAACCATCATGCCCAAAACCATGTACAAAACTCATTCAAAAAATCATAGGTAGCTCCGGTCACCTAATATAGGGTCCAAAAACAAAAATTCTCGGGGTTCTACCCCATACCCCATAGAGGGGGGTTGTCGTTCCCCTCAAACCCCTTGATAGGGGGGGTTGTCACCCCCCTGTGACAGCCCATTGACCCGGTGCGACAAAAGGGGGGTTCCTGCCCCCCCCCCCTTGTTGAAGAAAATGTAACTAGGTTTGGTTTTCATTATAAATTGTAATTATAATATTATGAAGAAAATTATTATTCCTTGCATCATGAGTTTCATGAGAAATATGTGTTTACCATAGGTAAAATACTTCTTCTTGATGTCTTTAGGAGTTTATGTTTCATCATAAGTATTATGAAAGTCATAAGGTCAAAGGTTTACACTCCAAGAAAAGTATCACTATCCTCGTGCAAATGCACTCTACAAAATGCAGCGGTATCCTTGATATGTTGGCTTAGATTCAAGGCAATCCTGTCGGCTGAATACACCATCATTGACCCATATATATAAGGTGTAACATGGAGTCAATTGAGACAAGTATTAAGATTGATTCATATATTACAGTTAGAGAAGAAGGAAATGAATACATAGTGAGCAAGGTAATATCTCAAAAGTGTCAAGTTCTCAGAAGTTTTTTCTCAGAATACATAGAAAACGTTTCAAGTTCTCAAAAGTATGTAATCCATCCACGGTGATATATATTGGAAGTCTGTAAGCCATCCAATGTGATGAATCTCGGAAGTCTGTAATTCATCCACTATGATATATCTCAAAACTCATTAAAGAACTATGCAAATATATAAACAATGATTGCGTTCAATACAAATTTCGGTGGTGGTCTACCATTATCACTATTGTACGGAATGACATAATCAAATAACTATGGAATCCAAGCGAAGAAAGTGTGAAAGGCAGTGACTAGACAATGAAGGAATAAGGAGGAGTGCAATGATATAAAGACAATGAATTGTAGACCAAACAAAGCATAGGATAGTGAGAAACATCTTGGAGGTAACCTTGTGTCTATTTTTTCAAGGGTCTTGGTATTCATAATCTAAATATCTATAAGATGAGATTTAACGGTTTTAGTCACAAGAGGAGAGGTTTTTCCCTACCTTGGAGCCAACATCTTGTGTACTTGTTCTATGGTTGATCTTGTATTTTTATAATTGTTTGATGATTGAAGAACACTAAGATAACAAAGTTAAATGAAGAAGAGAACACAAATTGTTATCAATAAGTATGACAATAATCACTAAGGCATTAATTTCCCTAGATTCTTCAACATGGTATCAAAGTTTTGTTCATGAAGAGCATGAAGGAGATCAACTATATCATGGAAATTCTTGTGAGGAAGTGGTCATCCCAGTGAAGAGTCACGATGCCTATATATCACAGTATCGGTTAGAAGGGTCTCATTGCTATCGCAATCAACATTGTCTCGGAAGAAGTGTATGTATCACAGTCACAGAGGAAATATCTACAATATAGAGATGTCTATATCACAACCTCAATCTTAAGCATATCACAGTCTTAGAAGAATAACTATATGTCACAATCCCGGATATGATGAAAACACAATGCTATTCTAGTCTCGAAGCAGTCATGAGGATGTGGTGTCAATAAAATGAATGCCACTATAAATTCAGAAATATGAATTATGCCACTTCAAAGGCATCACCTTCACGTAATTCATAACACGAAAACAATCATAGAACTCTCCTTATCTAATGCACCACAATTTTGATAATACTTCAGTCTTAGCCCATGATGATGCTCTAGTCTCAGCCTATGGTGATGCTACAGTCTCTGCCTAACCTCGAGATACCATAGTAATAAAGGTCTCATTGATTTAATGTCATCATAGTTATATGAAATGATCCTCTAAATATCTGAAGTAACCAAGTAAGTATTAAAGTAACGAAGTCAGAGGTACATATGAATCTCTAAGATTAGCTAGTTTAATTTGTAACCTTTAGATAGTCCATGTGATTCTTAGAAAGTAGTTTAGATATGAAATAAATTAAATTTATCCTATATATTCTAGGAGAAATCTAACTTGAAAAATGAATGCATATTAATTGCACCACTATTTTGCTTGAAAGAATGTACTGTGGGCTAATATTAACTATTCTACAGAAAGACTTGCTAAAATATTAAGGAGTCTAAAGGAAGGTATCACAAAGGTTTTTCAAAAGTCACAGGTATGTCTCTATTATAAATTTTTGTTATTCCCTTTGTGAAATCCTATCTACACTACTAACAATCATATTGTTTAGCTCTCTTGAATCATAAAAGATTATTGTTTGAGCTAATTCATCATCAGATGAATCTACCACCCTATTCATCTCTAAATTGTTTAAATGAAAAGAACCTTAAAGGTTCTCTGGAAACCCTAATGTAAGTGAATATTGATAGGATGTCAATCCATAAAAATTATTAAGGATATTGATGATAAATTTTGCTACACTGATTGACATAAATTCATGATGTGTGAAACCCTAAACCTAATTAGGGCTATCAATGAAGAAATTTGTATGCTAGTTGATTTATTGATAATGTCATATTCGAGTTTTTTATATGATCATGGAAGCTCTAACCTATTAAGGTTTAAATCTTGAACCCTTGAAGTTCTGATAGAATAAGGATTTTCTTTGACAATGAATCAAAATCCTATGTTTCGGTTAGGTCTACAACCAAGATTCGTGTCATAAAAAGTCTTAGGAATGAAACCCTAGGTACATGTTTCTTTTCCTAGCATATTCTTGCTCAATGTATTGTCTAACTATATAATGTGTCTATACATGATAGCTGTCTCCTACAAATACGCAATGATCAAATTTTATAAAGATTAGGGAATCTAGGGTTTCATAGTCAATCCCTACTCGAAGCTTGAAATTTCTAGGATGATGATTGAAATCTATGGGTTGTAACTAAATCGTAGTAAGATTAAACTATCTACTATGTGTATTCATCTAAATATGTGAATTATGTGCTGAGAATTTATAGATGGAAAATCTAGGGTTTACCTCAAACCATAGTAAGAAACTCTCTATAGATTTTGATAATTGATTGAAAATATAAGGTTTACATCAAAGCCTACTAGAAGAAATCATGCTGAAAAGGTTAAGGGTTTATCGAAAACTCTAGTAGATAGTCTATCATATGGTTTCTCAAGTTATCTAACCATAATTGCATTGGTGATATGACTTAGGGTTTGTATCAAACCTAGTCTAGATGATTGAAGTAATTAAGAGTGTAATCTCTTGTTCATTATGAAAATTATAAATGCTTCCGCTACTATAAAGTTTTTGTTATGACCAATTCATGGTTCTACAGAATTGGTTTTTACTTCTTGTCTAAGTCGTGTAGGTACATTGGTAAATAAGCTAGTAAAATATACTCTTTTGGTTGATGATAAGTTTGCAATTAGGTTTCCCAAGAATTCCAAACTCCATTATCAAATGAACCACATCAACCTAAAGTATCATTTGATTCAATATCATGTAGAGGCAAATACTGTTCATTTGATACATTATTCCAAAAATGAAAATTTGAGATCATCTTCACCAAGGTCCTTAGAAGGAAAAAAATTCAAAAGTTTAGAATCATGCTTAGATTCACAAGAACCCTTACTGCTTAAGGGTATTAGGGAGGCTTTGAACACATAATCCTCTGGGATTGTTATGCCATTGCAAATAATTTTTACAAAATAAATAGCTATATGAAATGAGGAGTGACAAGAAAGACTAATACACCATCATAGAAGGAGAAATGAATAGACACCCTCTTTATATATTCACTTGTGAATAATAAAATATACACAAAAGAGAATTTAATCTCAACTAATGAATAATATGAAAGTGAATTCACACTACCTTTATGAAGATATTCTTATACACAAGTAACCTTTACAAATTGTGTCAATTCTTAATTAGACACATAATCCATTGGCATTTTTGTATAATTCTAAATAATTTGTAAAAAATAAATAAGTAGATGAAATGAAGAGTCACGTGGATGACCAAGAGACCTTCATAGAAAATGAAATGAATAAACTCCCTCTTTGAATATATTCACCTTTGAGTAATGAAATATACACACAAGAGGAGTTAATATTTATCTTGACAAATCAACGGATAATATGAATGTGAATACACACTACCTTTTTGAAGATATTCTTCAAAACTAGTATCCCTTATAAATTGTGTCAACTCAATGTTTAAATTATTTTTTTCCATTTTTTAAATACTCAAAAAAATAATATACAATATAGCATTTTATTGTATTGTGATGGTTTGATATATGAAATGTGTTGAAATTTCTAAAATTTGGGTAATGAATATATAGTTATGTTGACTACATCATTTTTTTGTGTAGAGGATTTGGGGCATGCATTTTGTGATGAATTAGTTTTATTTGTGGTGGATATTGTTTTGGACATACATCTCGTAATGAATTAATTTTATTTGTATTGATAATTCACAATGGATTTTCGTAGTACATCTTATATTGAATATCTACAAGAATGTGTGTGTATTGTGATACCACAATATAATTTATGAAAATAGAATTGAATTCTCATAATCAAGGTGTATAAGTTATTTTATTTTATTTTATTTGTTTTTTCTTTTTTAATTACAAGTGCTTGATTAGATATGCCAAAAAATTAATCTATCAAAGGGAGGTTCATAAAAGTCACCCTAAAAAGTCGTTATGATCATATTGATTTTTTAGAAAAAAGATAGAAAAATAAGAAGTTTAACGTAAAATAAAATTAATTACAATGTGTGCAAAAGAAATAATCCAAATTGTTAGATAATAAAATATTTGGTTTGAAGCTCAATTACAGAAGATGGAGGATAGGCTACAAGAGATGGAAAATCAAAAACAATTAATGATTGGTGAAAATTGCATCTTGAGAGACAATATTGAAGAGTTAAGATAAAAATTAAATAAAAAATTGGCTTTAAGTAGGGAGAAAAAATATTAGACATCAAATCCATCAAAGAGAGAATGAACAAGAAAATTGAGTTGGATGATAATTGCAATAAAAGTACCTTGAATCATATAATTTCTAGTATAAAAGCATAAAAAGATAAGGACACACTAGAAATAGTAAAGGAAGGACTAAAAAACGAGTCAAAAATTGAAATAACTTATCTCATAGAAGAAAGAAGGTGGAGAAAGATATTTGAGCATAAAATTATATTGATTCATGTTAGGTAAGCTATAGTCATGGCCATAAATTTATCATACTCAATGAATCTTCAATCTTCAAAGGGACATGAACCATTATAAATGTAAAATTCATCATAGTAGACCATGCTAAATAACGAAGGAGGTTCAAAAGTTAAAGGAAGTTAGAAAGTAAGTAAAATGATAATCATTAGAAATAGGAAAGCTATTATTAAGGATAATGATGAAAATGAGAATAATAAATAAGAATTTGGAACAATCTAGATTCTTTGCTAGAAATGTTGTGGCTTTATATGGCATAAAGGTCTTATGTTATGTTGTATGTTGAGTTAAATTGATATTATTTTTATAGTAAAAAATTGGTAGCATGATGATTCTAAGGTCCCTCACATAAATGGATTTATTTTATGGCCAACCTGGAATAAGAAATCCTCTTGCAAATGGATTGGTGGAATATTATGTTATATAAGAAAGATTGTTTCTCCTCATAGTTGGCTTCATAAGATATAACATATCAATCAATACATTTGGACTAAAATTTGTAACATTAATGTTAAGAGGATTTCTATCATAATTTTTTATTTTGCACCTATCAAATCTACCTTTATGAGAAAAATAATATAGATTAAAATTTCTCTTACGATGCCCTAGAACAAGATATTCGCAATATGAGGAATCAAGTTAATATCCTCTTTAGTGAAAATCTTAGGGGATAATATTCAGAACTAAGCTAATTTTCAATGCTTTTTCCAAAAAAAAGATTCGTGAATTTCCATTTTTCTAAAAAACTTTACTATAAAAATCACCAAAATTTTATATAAAGCTTGCATAAAATTATTATAAATTTGAATATTTTTACAAAAGTATTGCTAAACATTTTACATATTGCATATTATGAACTAGTGAGATTTGCCAAGGTTTCTAAACATTAAAATAAAATTCCATCCTTAAAATTTTCCTTGATCTTCTCGATATAAGATTTTAATATTATAAGAACATTATTCTTCTAGGTAGTGATTCCAACCTTGATCCATTTTTCCTAGATGCAGATCTTGTTTTACCTTAGTAGATACAATAGAAACTCTAAATATAAATCCAATAATTTATTTCCTATTGAATTAATTAATATATGTAGTTAATATATGCTTTGTCCCAGTGGAGGAATGCACATCGAGAAGAAGGGAAGCGGGAGCGCAGTCCAGCGAACTAGGGTTTCTGTGACTTCTACAATAGCAAATTGCTTCAGACAACTGCACACCTGCAAGCACTATCAACAATACGTCCATACGATTCCAAAAGAGTAGTCTCGTTCTTCATGATTCCCCCTCAGGGGGAGGACGCGTTGCCTCCCCCAAATTAAAATAGGGTGGCAGAAAAGTGAGGAAAACGACAAACCAGAGGATCAACAAGAGGATAGCATGGATATGAACTCACAGGAAAAAACGGATGACAAAGAACAACCCAAAGTTACCTAAACCACTTGCAAGCTAGTGGTAACTAAACGTCCGAAGGTAGAACTTCCAAGTCATCGAATCAATGCTAAGATACAGTATATGAGAGACCATGCATTGATAGGCAAATTCATAGGACTCTGGTCGACTGAAAAATTGCTACGTGGCTGGATAGCAACTAAATGGAACCCAAAAGGACACATCACTCTGCAGCTGGGGCCTAAAGGGTCTTTATGGCCATTTTCAATTGTCTTGAGGACAGGAATAGGGTTTTAGATGGAGGGCCGTTTTTTTCAATGCAGCTGGATTGTATCTCGGATGATGGGTAGAGCACTTCAACCCTGATAAAGGGGACCTTATCTGGGCTCCAATCTGGATACGATTGTACTCTCTTCCCACGGAGTATTGGGAAGAAGCCTCCTTACAAGAAATAGGAAATGTTCTAGGTGAATTTATCAAAGTTGCGGATGCGATAAGTATATTCCATGATGATGTTGAATGGGTTCAGTTGATTGACTATGAACATGTGTCGTTTAGATGTAGAAAATGTCACGCCCTGGGCCACCTATATAGGGACTATCCTTTAACTCAAAAACCCTCATCCCCTTCTGCACCAAAGAAGCCTGAGTCTGATGGTTTCACCAAAGTGACCAACTGTAGGAAAAGCCACAAGAAAACAGCTTCACATCCTAAGATGCCTCAAGCCAGCTCCTCCAAGCCTTCCACGAGTAATAGCTTTGAAGCATTAGCCCGTCAAAAGGATAGAAACTCTAAAATTCTTGCCTCCACTGATAAGAAAGCAACGAAGCACAAGATTTCCACTCATTTAGACGTCAAGTCCCTCTAAGAAGATACTCTGCCCATAGATCCTTTATCCTCAGCTAAGCGCAATGTCCCAGCATGGAATATTAAAGCAATGGAGGCAGACAACCTACAATCTGACTCCAGCTACAGAATCTACTAAAGAATTAAATGAATCTCATCAAATGGAAGAGGAACTGGAAATTATAGACATTGGGTATCTAGACATTTTAGGTCTAGAATAGGCATGTAAAACAAAAAACTTCGAAAAAATTCCAGATAGACAATTAGAGAATCTGGAGGTGATCCTTTCAAGGGAACAAAGGCAAAAATCTCTAGGTATACAGACATGCATTCTTTGGGATGGGAGACACATTACCAAAGATAACAAAAAACGTGGAAGGAAAACAGACCTCTAACGAATGATCCGAATAGGAGAAATGTTAGTAGAGTCAGGCAGGTACTCTAAGCTAACAAAGAACTACAACTCCCTCCACAACATTTCCCAATGAAGTTAATATCATGGAATATCAAAGGGCTCAATGGCCCAGGGCAAGGTAGATTACTCAAAAAATTGATAATGCAAGAAAGACCACAAATCCTATTCTTGCAAGAAACCAAATACAACTCAACAGCTCTAGAAAAAATTGTAGTAAAAGCATGGCCAGGAGGTCTCTCTACTGTAGTGGATGTTGATGGAGTGTCTAGAGGCTTAGAAATCATATGTGACGCTCGTACCATTTTGCTCAACAACTTCCACGCAACTAAGAATTTCATACAAGCAAATTTTCACATAATAGGGACCAATATACATGGGCTTCTAACTAATGTGTATTTTCCCCAGGATGCCATGCACAAGATAGAAATCATGAACACCCTCACAACAATCAACACTGACGGGATGCACCCATTGTAGATCATTGGGGGTGATTTAAATATGATCACCAGGCTGGAAGAAAAAAGGGGAGGTAGGAACAGAGGAAATAAGGAAGGGAACAACCTAAAAGATTTCATTTAGAACAATTGGCTTATAGACATACCCTTCAATAATGGAATTTTTACTTGGAACAACAAAAGAACAGGGATGCATCAGATAGCCTCTCGTCTGGACAGATTCTTACTATCAGACAACGCAATTCACATAGGCGAAGATTTTGCCGCTTCCATCTTACCAATCTCAGGGTCAGATCACTGGCCAATCTCCCTCCATTGGTCTCGTCCTAGTAATACAACCCATAGACCAATTCTCTTTGAGGCTTTATGGATGTCTCATCCAGATTTCATCAACCTGATAAACACAGAATGGAATAATTTCTCTCCTCCAAATGGTACAAAAATGATTCAATTTCGGCAGAAGCTTAAGTATCTCAAGGGAAAAATCAAACAATGGAATCATACTTGCTTTGGCAACATATTCAAGTCTCAGAGTGACCTAGTTAAGGATATGAAATAGCTACAACAGAGGAATATAATCAAAAGCCGATTAGAGGACCTGCTAGAACAGGAAAAAATTCTAGAATCACAAATCTCAAAGAAAGAAAAACAGGAAGAAACACTATGGAGGCAAAAATCGAGAATAAGATGGCTCAAGGATGGAGAAAAAAATACAAAATTTTTTCATAGTACCACAATCCACCGTAGAGTGAATAATAACATAACTCATCTTCAGAATGAACAGGGCATTAAGGTGCAAACACATGAAGAAATTGAAAGCGAACTTGTACACTATTTCAAGCAAGCGCATCAGGAGCCCCACACAGACAGATCGCATGCCATAGAAAAAATTACAAGGAACATTCCTAAAGTTATTACAGAGGAGCATAACCAACTCCTTCTTAGGCTTGTAGGCTTACAGGAAGTGGAAGCAGTAGTTCATCAATTTAAAGATGGGAAAGCGCTTGGACCGGACAGGTTTACCTCAAAAATTTTCCACACTTTCTGGGAGTTGATCAAAATGGAAGTTTGGCGGGTTGTTGAGGAGTCGAGAACCTTGAGATGGATGCTTCCAAGAATAAATGCTACATTCATAGCCCTCATTCCCAAGGAATCTCAATCCAACACTCCTGACAAATGCAGGCCTATTGCCCTGTGCAACATAATCTACAATATTGTTTGCAAAATAATTGCCTCTAGACTCAAACTGTTGCTCCCTCTAATCATCTCGCCTGAGAAATCTGGGTATATCAAGGGTAGGCATATTACAGACGGAATCGTCTTAACTCACGAAATTATCCACTATTTGAAGCAATCCAGAAAGTTAGGTATGCTCCTAAAAATAGATCTTTCTAAGGCATTTGATGTTGAAAATAATACTGAGAGGGGGGGTGAATCAGTATTATCTTGTCCTTTTACCAAATTTTCTTTATTTACACTTAGAATTATTTTTGCATATCAGTACCATAAAATAATGAGCATGAACAAGAAAAACAGACAGTCACATCAAAGAACACCAGATATAAGGTGGAAACCCAATGTGAGTGAAAAAGCACCTGCTGCAATATGTCTCTATCTTCTTTCAAATTAGAAACTCCTTTTACAATGTACTGGTGCAGTTCTTTACCAGTACGCAGGCTGCAACCTGCAGAGAGCTACAACTCTCTCTCATTTTCCAGTCTCTCCTGGAAGGGAGCTACAACCCCCTACTTCTTTTCAAGGACCACTTTTCATAAATTTTCAAACTGGATCCATATATATCAAACGATCATCAAGTATATGTAAATTACACAGTCAGCTGCAGTAACTAGATCAACAATAACAGAACTGAAACCAGAACACCTTATCAACATAAAAATTCAGTCAACAGAAGATCTTAAGACAGATACGCAGTTTTCCCTTCTTTGGCCTGCGTCGCTACGCACTTCACCCTCTGCTTCTCTGTTTACACCCACAAAGTCCCTTCTGCTGCACTGCATGACCACGCACTGCTTCTTCTACTGCACTGCGTACAGTATGCACCCAAATGCACTATCGCACCGCGTACTACGACAGTAGGCACGCACCCAAAAGGACTATCGCGCCGCGTACTATTACAGAAGGCACGCACTTGAACCACTGCTGCTCTGCGTACCCACGCATTTCTCCTGTTTCTGCTCTGCGTACACACGCAATTACCCTTCTTCTGCTCTGCGTACCTGCGCAGCTCGCCTTCTTCTGCTCTGCGTACCCACGCAGGGGCACCGTTAAACACCTGCATACCTCAGATTAGGGCTGAATTTGCAGATCACCAGTGTGCTACAATTAGACGGATGCCCAGATCTGATCAAACGCTCGAGAGATCACCCTTCACAGATTCGCTTTCGACTTTACTTTCATATAGATCAAGCTTTTTGAAACAATAACCCAAATATTTCAGATCTTAAGATATTCAACCCAAAAGCATGCCTAAGCCAAATGATCTCCTTTGCTTTATATAGGCAAGCTCTTCCTCAAATCAAGGATCATGGGGCTCAATAATAATAATAAAATAAAACAATACCACGAGCCAAAACCATGATAACACAACACCGTCGGCTAAATAGCAAGGGTTAAACATAAGGAACCCCACGTGTGTGCACTTTACTGCCTCGAATTGAGTGCACTGGGGGTACGCACCTCATGAATGGGTAACCTGCGTGTCTGGACGTGGTCCCTGCACAGCGTACCTGCGGGTATGCATCTTCTGAACTGTTCTCCTGCGTACTTCTTAATTTTCATCATATTGAGAGCCTTGCCATGGGTGTTGCCATCAAGTACAACATATAACCATACCAGAAACATAATGCCAACGATCTCCCCCTTTGGACTTGATGGAAAGAGTTTTAGATAGGAAGGTATAAAGACAAGGTGCTCTATGATGTAATTAATTATTATCACATTCTTTTGGGTTCCCTATGGAAGTTTTATAGGAAGGTGACACATGATGAAGAGAGAAATTGTTATAAGTTCGAAAAGAATGGCATCAAGCACACTCTTGCCCCATTGAAAGAGGAAGGTAGAGCTTAAACAAGCAACCGAAAAGAATTGCTTCTTGGTGGAAATGAATTTCTAAAATAGATGGAAGAAGAAGAGGTAAGATATGCAGTGATTTTCAAACCAAAGGTAGTACTTCCGCACACTAAAATTGTAGATTTAACCATTGAAGTTCACGAGTTGTTGCATGAGTTTGATGATACTGTAGTTGATGAATTGCCAAGTGAATTGCCACCCAAAATAAGCATCATTCATCACATAGACTTGCTACCAAGAGAAAGTCTGCCAAACAAGGTTGCATATCGAATGATACCCAAAGAGAATGAGGAAGTGAGGAATAAAGTCTGAGAATTGTTGCACAAAGTGTTGTTTGTGGAGCATGATTGTTTATAGATCTTTGTTTTAGCCAAATGTATACCCCAAGAAGTTTGTACACCCCTCCACGCGGGAGGGGTGCGGGGGGGACTTGTCCCCCCCGCAGGGGTCCAAGGGGGCCGATCCCCCCTAGCTGGGGGGTCTGAGGGCTAGTGGTCCCCTGGGGGCTTGGAGCTAGTGCCCCTGAAGCCAAAAATAGATGTAAAATTGCCTTGTAAAAGTATAGTAATTTCTAGTCAATCTGGGCCGTTCATTAGGCGGATGATCTGATGGTAGAACTTATGTTTAGTTTAGGGTTTTTTTTCTATAGAAGACAACCCCTCTCTTTGTATGAGGGCATTGTATTTGAGGCTGTGTAATAGATGTGTATTCTCTGAGTGAGAAACAGATAGGTGAGGCTGTGAGAGAAAACAAAGGATATTACAGTGGATCTATTGTAGGTTGTGTCTCTTCATTTTGCTGGATAATATGAAGGAAGGACTGGTTGTTCGGGGTTGACGTAGCCCAAACTGGGTGAACCACGTAATCTCTCTTGTTTTATGTGTTTTCTGTTTTTATATTTCTGCAATATTTTATGTGTTCCATTGCTCCGTAATATATAATTTTCTAACACAAAGGACTAATAAGAGAAAGTTTCAGTCTGTGTGTCGTACTTATAGTACTAAGTCCAAAGAATGATGGAGAATGGAGAATGTTCACTGACTCTAGAGCAATCAACAAGATCACCATTCATTACAAGTTTCCATTGCCACAAATGGATTGCTTGGGTGGGGAAACTTACTTCTCAAAGATTGACCTAAAAGGTGGTTATCATCAAATTCAGGTTAGAGAATGCGACGAGTGGAAGACAACTTTCAAGACCAAAGGAGGCTTCTACGAGTGGATGGTCATGCCATTTGGCTTGTCAAATGCACCCAATACCTTTATGTGGCTGACGAATGAAGTCTTGAAGTAGTTCATTGGTAAGTTTGTCACTATTTACTTGGATGACATTTTAATTTTCAGTCAAACTAAAGAAGAGCACTTGAGACGTTTGAAGTATTTTTTAGAGAGATGACAGCAAGAAAAGTTGATGATTAACATGAAGAAGTGTTCTTTTATGAAGATCGAGCTTGTATACTTGGGTTTTTTCATTTCTAAGGATGGCTTGAAAATGGATTTGGAGAAGATAGAGGCAATTGTAAATTGGCCCCTACCTAAGAACATTTTTGAGGTGAGAAATTTTCATGTCTTAGCCAGCTTCTACAAAAAACTTATCTAGAATTTTAGGGGCTTTTGTGCACCTATCATTGACACCATCAAGAATAATAGGCAGCCATTTTATTGGACAACAGCAGCAAGAAAATAATTTCAACTATTGAAGAAGAAGGTCACTGAGAAGTCGGTGTTGAATTTGTTAGACTTCAATCAGCCCTTTCAAGTGAGATGTGATGCTAGTGGGACAACCATTGGAGCTATGTTGAGCCAAGTAGATAAGGCCATTGCATATTTCAGCGAGAAATTAAATGAGTCGAAACATAAATACTCTTCCTACAACAACGAATTTTATGCAGTGGTTCAAGATTTGAAGCATTGGAGGAATTACTTGAAGCCTAAGGAGTTTGTTCTATACATGGATAATTTTGCCTTACAATACATTATGTAGCAACATAAATTAAATCATAAACATGCAAAGTTGGTGGAGTTCCTTCACAAATTCATTTTTGTTTTGAAGCACATCAATGCGAAGGCAAATAAGGTCGTCGATACCTTCAGTAGGAGATGCTTAATCATGCAGGAAAGTAAAATACAAATTTTAGGCTTTGATTATTTGAAGGACTCATATGACACTGATGTTGATTTTAAAGAAGCTTTTGCAGCGTGTCAAAATCCAGTCGATAGGGATAAAAGTCCATGGAAAGAGTTTATAATGTGCAATTTTTCAAGAAAAATCAGCTATGTATTCCGAATTTCTCAATGAGGGAAAACTTGCTCCAAGAAAAGCATAATGGCAGGTTAGCTGGACACTTTGGTGTTGAGGAAAAACTTGGGAAGTTGATTCAATTCTATTTTTGGCCTATGATGAAGGCATATGTGCAAAAGTACGTGAGTAAGTGTACGGTATGTCAACATGTGAAAGGGAGAAGTCAGAATTATAGATTATACATGTCATTACCCCTTCCCAACAGAGCTTGCGATTCGGTGAGTATGGACATTGTTTTGTGTTTACCGAGAACTCAATGAGGTAATGATTAAATCTTTGTAGTTGTGGATAGATTTACTAATATGGCTAATTTTATTCCGTGTTCCAAAACTAGTGCTTGTACCCATGTGGCTAATTTGTTTTTTTATGAGATTGTTCGGTTGCATGGGTTGCCAAAAATTATAATCTCTGACAGGGAAACAAAATTCACTGGACATTTCTCAAGGACCTTGTGGAAGAAACTTGGCACTAAGCTAAATTTTAGCTCAGCCTATCATCCATAGTCTAATGGGAAAACATAGGTTGTAAACAGGAGTTTGGGTAATTTTTTGAGGAGTTTAGTAGGTGGCCGACCAAATCAGTGGGTTCATGTGCTACCCTAGGCTAAGTTTGCATATGTCACCAAATAGGAGCACAAGAAAAATATCATTTCAGATATTGTACAACAAGCATCTGAGGGGAATTTGTGAGCTAAGAGACTTGGGAAAGCTCGATCATAGAAGTGTTGATGGAGAGGATTTTCCAACAACCATGAGTGAGTTGCATGAGCAAGTAAAACAAATATTACAAGATACAAGCAACATCTATAAGCAACGAGAAAATTTACACAAGAAAAATTTAAACTTTAAAGTGGGAGATATGGTCCTAGCTCACCAAAGAAAAGAGTGGTTTCCAAGGGGAGAATATAACAAATTGAAAATGAAGAAGATAGGACCTTGTAAGATCCTCTGCAAGTTTTCAGCAAATGCTTATGAGCTAGAGTTACCTCCAAGAATTAGCATTTCACCCATTTTTAATGTCGCAGGTCTGTATTCCTACAAAATTGGTGATATGGATCAAGCTTCTGGGAATGTTAAACAGGATGATGGAATGGAACAACAATGGTTAAAATAAATGCCTTTGGAAAATAGTGTAGAGGCTAAATAGATTTTGGATAGACGAGTTGCCAAGAAGACCAGAAGGAAAGAATACTTGGAATATCTTGTGAACTGGGAAGACCGTCTAATGGAGGATTCTACTTGGATGGATGAAGCAACACTATAGAAAGAAAGTAATTCTATAGAAGATCATATGAGAAGGAGCTCATAAAATTTTTCTTTCTTGGGGATTCCAATGCAGTTCATTTTTTATGATAAGTTATTAAATTTAGACCAAGAGCCTAGCAATGTGATGGACTAATCACATGTCAAGGCTAGAAAATTTTAAAGTTTATTTGTGAAAAGTTTTTGATATTTAGTTAAGACTAGTTAGGAATATGTAGTTAAAAGAAATTATTTTATAGCTAGTAGTTATTTAGGGCTAAGGGAAATTGGTTCAAATCTATGAACTCATTTCTTGGATAGTGGTTTTTAGTTTTTGAAGGAGGAGGAACATTTGCTGGAAGTTTTTTTGGTGAGGGAGAGAGGTACATTGTTTTTTTTCTCTGTGTGAGATTGAATTTAACTGAACAACATTTCTTAGACCAGTGGTTTTTTAATCAGCAAATCAAATTTGTAAGTGTGTGTGAGACAGTTATTTGCATATGCACTTGTGAGGTTTGTGAACCATAATAATACTATATGGAGATTGAAAATGATTTTGTCTTTAAATTGTTGTGTTGAATGAGGAATTCATGCACTGTATTTTCTTTGTTATTTACATTTAAATGAGAACATGGAAAATCACATTTCAGTTAATCTTCTAATCCAATGCTTTTGCATCCAAGATTGTGTATTGGAAAGAGTCATTTGCATTACAGATTCAAGAATATAGAGCACTTTGTATCAAGTCAAGAGAAGAAAGAAATTTCGCAAGGGAAAACTATCCTCAAATTTGCACGTCATTTTTTTATTATCAAAAGAAGATGAAATTTGAAATTCTAGCATCTGCGTTTTGTGCAGAGCAAGCTGTATTTGGTAAGACACAAGTGATTTTCCAAAAAGAGCCTTGGTTGGGGAGTTACGAAGGGATCCTTAAACTATGTTTTTACAGACTGCGTGGCTGGGAAAAACGACTTGTTTCTCCCTTGCATCAACACCTGTGTTTGCAGAAGTTGGAACTGGAAAAAATATTTGTTGTTCCCTTGCAATCACACTTGTGTTTGCAGACATTGAAACTAGAGAAAAACGATTTGTTGTTTCCTTGTACCAGCACTATGGTTTGCTGATATAGAAACAATTTCCTATTCCCTTCTACCATCCCTATGGTTTGTTGAGATAGCAACAATTTTTTGTTCCCTTGTACCAACGCTATGGTTTGTTGAGATAACAACCATCAATATAGTTCATAAGAATATGCGTAAGTTAAATAATATAGATTGAAAATACAACAAGAATAATCCTTATATACTCACAACATATGCATGAAAGTGTGTTGGCTCTGATTTTATTATTATAAGTAAAAGTTCCATCCATACATACAATATTGACTACAACTAGCCCCAATAGTGGAACATTACAGTCAAGAACACCTACTCCTCCAAAGATGTATACTCACTCTACACTGCGGAGAAGCCAAGGCTCTTCACAATACTCCCAAGCTCTTTCTAATCCTATGCCTAGTCAAAAAGCTAGCTCCCAAAAGCCTGTTACATGAGGAATGGGTTTCTATCCATAACAAGATGGGGTGACCCTTCAAACCCCCTTTATGACCTTTGGACTACCCTCATGACTCTTAACCTTCTTTACAAAATGACTCCTTACATTACATCATGTCTCTTCATATTTCAATAATGACACTTGGAATTTCACTTACAACATAATTACAAATAATATTATAATTTATACTTGTACCCATATAAGACATAAGGTAGAGATAAAATGATAACCTAACAAGACATGAAACTATGCTGCTTGAGTTTGGGAGAACTCTAGCTCAACAACCTCCACTTTTTGTTTCTATGTCACATATTGGCACTAAGCTCGATACTGTACAATGACATCCCCAAACTACATGGTGGTGTCTAGATGGAAGCGGACTGTAGCCTCCATAGCATCCGGCTACAATGACTTAGAGTCGGTTTTAACATCCCTCTTGAGCAAGAGCAACATTGTTCTAATTTGGACAGGACCACGGATGTAATTCTGCATGTCCTATCTGTTCATCTCCAAATCCTCCTTGGTGGCAATCTGTCTCAGCTACTCCAAGTACTCTTCGATCTCTTGCCTGATTTGGTGTCTACATTTAGCTTTAGTGAGTGAGCTGATTGATGTGCTCTTGTAGGTTATCACCAGGAAATCCAAATTATTGTACAATCGTACATATGAGCCTTGGATGTTTCTAATGAATGAGGCGAGTTGCTTATTGTTCAGAATCAGCATTCAAACTTTTGATTTCTCTAGCTTTGCCTGTGGTTTCTCCTTCAAAGTAAGCGGCGTCCCTTTGTATCACATTATCTATTCTTGAACGACTGTGATGGAAGTTTCCACATTCCTAAGAGCCTTGACAAATTAAATTCTCTCCTACTTCGAGCTATTTAAGCATAAAATTTCCTTATGTACATTCATGAGCTCCACATAGAGGTCCCACATGGTCTCTCTAAGTGTCAGTATTTCCCCAGTTACTGCTGCTCTCATTTCCCCCAAGTAGACCTATGTGTAGACTACATTTTGTGCTATCATGCAGAGTTTTTTTATCTCTTGTTGGGCAAACTTTAGATTTCGTATCAATTTCTTACTCTCGGTCGTCAAATATTGAGTGTTTTATCTCGTCGCACCTGTGGAGGTTGAGTTGGCTTCAACAATGGAATTTGGATTCCTGCTGGTGTCCACCATTATCACCCATTCTCTAATGAATGTAGGTGATGCATGATCCCCTAGAAAATTCTTTCTCTGTGCTTGTACAATCTTCTTCTGAAGTTCATTATATGATAGATTGTACACATCCATTACCGAACCATCATCAAGAGGAACTATGTCCCCTTCATTGCTCGGGGCTAACTCTGCGGCTGGAGGTAGTGGAGACTGAATGGTGACCTATGGTGTAATGGGCATCAATTCAACATCTTCATCGTGTGGTTCCATTTCCAAATCCATGTTCTCAACTTTAATCAATTCTTCAATCTGTTGAGCAAGCTCTTGATCATTTTTTGGTTCTCCCCCTTTACTGTTGTTTGGTTCTCTCCTTGATCTTTAACTTGAATTGACGTTATTTCTCCTCAAATTATGCCTTGCCTTTCTTCCTCTTCCTACTTCTTCTTCTCCTCCCATTCTTTCCTCAAGTCTTGTTCTTCATTTTACACCCTTAGTTCTTCTTCCTACAAGCTTTGCTTTTCTCTCTTCCACCACTCTACTCTATGCATCGTCTACCTCCTTTTGGTTCTACTACCAAAGTTTCATGCATGTTTATTGGATCCACTTCCATCTTGCAATTTTTCTTCCCCTCTATATTGTATGAAACCTTTCTCTTTCCTAAATCTATATCGGGTTCCTGCCTTCTACTACTGCTACTGGAATTGCTACCATGTTAGTGCTGACTAATTTTCTATAAACATTTGAGTGTTCGCATATTTTGGTAAGTTAACTAGCACTTTCTTAACTACTTCTCTAGTAGTACTTTCAGTGGTCTCTCTTGAAGCAACTCTCTTTGGTTCCATGGTAACAATCAATGCTAGAGAAGTGCCTCACAAGTGTGGTACATGTGGGAAAAAAAGGGAATTCATGGCAAACAAAAATTAGCTTCAGAAAATGGACTTTCGAGGCATGATCAAGTAGGAAATCAGGCATCTGATGGGAAGGGTTGCACAATTCTCATTGGAAACAGGGACTGGTTACCTCTAGGAATTGCACACTACGTAGTCCCAAAAACCAAGGATGAATCTTCAGGTTTGGGATTGTGCAATGCACAGTTCTATCTTGGGGTGAGATTGTGCATTGCACAGTAGCTAAGGTGACAAGATGAACCCTAGAACTTTGCAGTGCAACTTTACTGCGCACTGAATAGTTCTAGAGGGTGATCTTGGAGCTCGAGCATTGAGGTTACGTAGTGTCCGGGTAGGCAAAGTAAAGTGTGTAGATCTGCCTAAGAGAAGTGTGGAAAATGATAAGATCTAAGAGATAGTGTGAGCTTGAGTGTAGATCTAACTAAGTATGAATGAATCATGATAGGTCAAGTGCAAAAACGAAATAAATGGGAAGCAAATAAAATTGGTGAGGAGAATTGTCGCAACGATGGCCATAGGTGCAAAAACAAAGAAACCAATGTGACACTTGTGAAAGGAAAATGATAACTTGAAACAACACTTTTAAAAGTTAAAACAAGTTGAAATGCTAGAAACCATGAAGAGAAATAAGAAAAATCACACTCGCACAAGGGAAACGATAAAAGCGATCGAAAAGGAGGAAAAATGCGATAAAAGTAAATACTTACCTAGAAAATTGATCCAGGTGGATATTTTTGGCCACCTACATATTCCACTTGGACCCCCAATGCTGTCTCTTTTAGTTTTTCAGTTTCCTTAATTGTAGCACAATTTACTCTTTTTGACAGTTTTTCGAGTGCTGAACTTCTAGAGCCATTTTGAGGCCCTAAATGATGCTTTTTGGGAAAACTAGGAAAACAAGAGACATTAATTGAGTTTTCCATTTGAAATTTTTATATGTTAGATAGATATTTCTAATGAGGTATTGTGTGCATCAAATGGAGATCATATGCCAAAGTTACGACCCCTGGAAGTTGATATACCAATTTACCCAAACGGGGTCCATAGTTTTGGCACTTCATCTGCTAGGGTTAGGTTTTTAGATGTTTAGGGTTTTCCAATGTTTCTCAATAATAAATAGTCCTTAGAGCATCATTGTAACATAGTTCAGAGGGATGTAGCACCACATCTCTTCTCAGAGGTAAGATACCATCACCTGAGCTAGTTTATTTCCATTCTCTTTGAAAGCATATTTCAGTATTTGATATTAATGAAATGAAGTGTTATTTCTATTGCATCTCTATATTTATGATTATATCTATGATTTCTTGATCCAAATTTGGATCCTTAAACTCTCTTAAAGCTACCTGAACTCTGTAAAAGCTCATACTGAAGTTTAAAGTCTTATGGATGTCGAAGCCTATCAGAAATAACCTCTGAACAATGACAATTTGCAACCAGCACAAAGCAACGAGGACCTTTGGTCAAAGCGCATTGACTGTTGGCCCATGGAGACTATGAATGGCGCAAAAATGGCAGTTAGGAGGCCCAGACCAAAAAACAGAGGCTGTTACTGATGCGTGATTAGCACTAATCACGCATCGCTGGGAAAAGCCCCTCGAAATGGTAAAGCCCCAAGCGCTCGGTCACAAGGAAACCCAATAAATCATGGGAAAAGCATTGAAATGACAAGTGGGTCCCACGCTCCAAAATCGGTGGAATATCAGAGGTGTTTCAGGCAGTAAGCAGGTTTTTCAGAGGACCCAGCGATGCCATACAGTGATTGACGCATGTCTGGCAGATGAGAGAGAAAACCACTCTCATTGCAGGCTAACATCTGAGCAAGTCAACCGTGCGATAAGAGCGATAACTGTAGGATCTAGAGGCCCCAGATCTAATGACAGAGATTGCGCCCGACGGGATACCAGATTTGATGGAGAAAATAAGCTTCGGCACATAAAGGTTGAAGTCTGATTGGACCACTGAGTTGGTGGATGAATCATTTCACGGAGTAACTGAAGAATCAAACTATTTGAGGAAGATCTGGCTCAGCTCGTGAGGAGACAAGTGGCCACCTATGTGAAGCATTATAGTGATGATGACACAAAGTAGGGAATTCCACCAAACAGAGGCAAGAGATCCGAAGAAGCGGGAGAGGAAGCGAATAGTCATGAGACGGATTGATGTTAAGCCATGAACAGATAGAGAGTAAAAGGAGAGAAAAAGGAGAGCAGCCTAAGGGTAGTAAGCAGACCTGGAAGTAGAAAAACCAGAGCCAAGCTCACTGTAATAGGCAAAGCCACCAGAGATTGGAGGGCAAACAACGAAGAAAACATTGAATGCACAAAGAGTCTAGGGAGTCTCTCAAAGGTCGAGTGAAAAGCCAGAGATCTCAATTGATAGCAGCATATTGTTGTTGGAATTTCTTGGAGGTCGAGCGATTCACAAAGGAATGCAAAAGGCCGAGCAAAAGAGCTTAGAACAACTAGACCCAAGAGGCAGAGCAAAGATCCAGAGCGAGCGCCAGAAGTGAGAGTTGAGAGATAGAACTAGAGCCAGAGCCACAGAGCTAGAGCCAGAGTTAGAGCCATAGCCGGAGCCAGATCAAGAGCTAGAGATGGAAAGCCAAAGAGCTCCAAGAACCAAGGGATAAGATGGTGTTTTGAGCCCAATGTTCCTGTATAAAACATTGGAGTTAAGTGTAGCACTTGTAAAAGAACTATTTCCATAATCCCAGAGAGCCTAATCGAGTTGACTAGAGCTCAAGGAGCCGTAGCCCAAGATATCAAGGTGAACTCCATATTATATTGTTGCCTTATGTGTTCGTTTTTACTGCTACTTTAACAACTGATATACGCATATATATTATATATATATATTATATATATATATATATTATATATATATATATATATATATTATAATATATATTTTATATATCAGTTTAAGTACCTCCTCATATCAACACAAATGACATATTTTAAAGTAAATAATCAGTTGAAAACAAATACAAGCATACACCCATATTTTCAAGCATTTCATAATTCCGCATTGGTTAATCATTAAGACTTGGGGGAAATTAGAATCTTTTGAAGTGGGAGAGGTTCTTGTAAGTTATACAAGAAGCCTAAGAGCCCCATTTTCAGATCAAGTGGTATCAGAGCTTAAGATTGATTAACCCCACCTCTGAAGAAGGTTGTATCAGAATGTTTGATTGATAGTGCAAAGATTGCTTATCTGAAAGGTGTTTGGATAGTCAAGGATTGGTTACCTCATCGATTGTATCCTTGGTTGCAAACTGGCTATTGTTTAAATTTGCAGAGGTGAAGGGAAAGCTATTGATAGCTTGGTCTAGGAAGGACAAGAAGGAAGAAGGGTTGAAGGCATTCTTCTATCCCAGAGGACCTTAGGGAAATCCTTGAAGCACAAAAGGTTGTTGCAAGAGGTTACTAGATAAGCTCTTTAATAATCTTGTTTGAAGTTCTTTTATGCATTTTGAAATGAAAACTTCTACAAGCAAGTATTCAAATTCTTCTTTCTTCACAAGTTCCTTTAATGGATACATGAAGCAAGACTTGTCCACCATGATGGATATGGTGAGAGAAATGTATGAGGATTGAAGGAAGAGAAACATACTTGAGAGCAGTTGAATTCCATGGAGGAAGAGAAGCAGATGCTTTCTGGAAAATTGCAGGAAATGGAGAGACAACTTCATATTGCAAATATGAACATGAAAAGGATGCATGAGTTGGAGTCACAAATCTTTGTTGCAAAATAAGCCTTGGGCAAGTATCATCTTGAAGAACGGATGGAAATGGTCATACGTTTGAATGACTTACTTAACGCAGTTGAATCCCAAAATGATATCTAATATAATGCATTGCATAATCCCCCATACTTAAATTCAAAAAGAGTCAAGGGATCTCTACTTGAATGGTTCATGAGGCACAATACTTGCTAAGGTTTTGCAAATGGGGTAGCAAGCTAAGTGGGCTTGATTGTGGGGAAAAACTCCACAGTTAAGCGCGCTTGAGCCAGAGGAGTTCTGGGATGGGTGACCTCCTGGGAAGTCCTGGTTACCGGGTGCAAGCCCCGGAAGTGATGATTGATGCTATGTGATTCGTTCTCCACATTTCACTAGTTTCAATCCCACTTCTTCACCCCTGTGAGCATCACCCGATGCAATGAGTGCTAAGTGAACTATTCAAAAATCATGAGAAATTAGTCAGTTACGACTACCTCTCATGGAAATGGTCATACGTTTGAATGACTTACTTAACGCAGTTGAATCCCAAAATGATATCTAAACCGTTCATGTTTGTCTTCAAATTCTTCTAAGAATGCCTACATTGGTTCCTTTGAAAAACATACCAGAGGCATAGGTTCCAAGCTAATGTCCAAGATGGGCTATGAAGGAAAAGGATTGGGAAAACATGCACAAGGTATTATCGAGCCAATAATGGTTGAGGAAAGGCCTAAGTATTTGGGTCTTGGCTATGGACAGTCTTATGGACAGAATTCCAAAGTGGCCATGAAGACCATTGAAACAATTCCAAAAAGGAGTTTCATTGCAGGTCCTCTACCTCAGAAGTGTGAGGATTGTATTCAGAAGGAATGCAATAGCTTGAGACATCATTTGCATGATGCAGGTGTTCAGAAGCACACACTTGAACCAGAGAGTTGTGGAAACTCTCACAGCCTTGAAGAAAGTGATGGTGTTCCAAAGGGAGCTACTTCTTCATTTGCTTCACCTCCTCATGAAGGCAATAAAGGTGAAAGAGGCAAGTATAAATCTGGTTCTAAAATCATTCCTTTTTATTTTGTAAGGCATGGAAAAAGAATTGCATCTTCCTTTTTTTGTTTGGATAACCATTATGTTTCTAGATGTTGGAAGAGGATTGCCACATAAAGGAAACTTTTGAAGGAAAAGAAGCAAGTAGCTAAAGGTCCACAGGACAAGGCAAATCATGCTGTCAAAAGGATGCACATGTGTTGCACTTATTTCCATAAGCAAGGGAATCTTGTTGAAACGTGTTGGACTTTGAATTTAGCGATGCTCCCACCAAAGCTGAAGGAGAAGGTGGAAAAAGCAAATGGCAGGGATGGAAATAAAGATTCCATGATTGATGTGGTTCAACATGATTCACATATTGATGTTGATGTGTAAGCCAAGGAGGGTCCTTTCAAATGGATTGGTAAAAAATGGTTAGAATTCTTATCCAAGTAAGGCTGCATGTCTAGTGATGCATATGTTTGCATTTCTTTGTGGAAAAAATGCAAGTTGCAGGATCTTACCAAATGGTAAATAGAAAGAAGTTGAGTCGGAAACTCACTTTATCGCTGCAACAATATGTTCATTTCAACTTCGAAAGTACAATGTACTTAAGTTAAAGTTGATAGATGGAATGCATGCATGAGCATGAGATGCATGTGATGTTGGCTTGGGAGAAGTTAACTTGGTTTCCAAAATGGAGATCTTGAAGAAGTGTTTCATCTTTTGGAAAAGAGTCCTAAAGGTCTTTTTCCTACATGCTTGACTTGAAGGGTCATTTGTTGTAAAGGCATGTTTTAATGGCTTGTTATCTAGTCAATCATTTGCATATAGATATAAGACATGGAAGGGTTCACAAGATGTGAAATCTGTTTCTTTGTTGAAGCATGAGTTAGCCCATGCAGTTGTTGTCTGTATGCTTTCTGTTGTTAACAGTTGTTGTTGGCAACTTTTCAAACAAGTAAAAATGAAAGTTTCGTGGAGTAGAAGTACTTCACATTTGTTTGAGCCAACTTAGATCAAGGATCAAGGAAAATAAGTTCAAACTACCTTCTGTAAACTTCATAGCTGAAGTTCTACATGAAGTCAAGGAGGAAAACCGTTCTTCCCAAAACGCCAAACCCATCCAAGAAGGGAAGTGGTTAGAGATTTTGGTTCAGAGACACTATGCAAAAGCAAGTGTAGGGAGGCTGAAAAAATAGGGTGTTGTTACTCTCATTTACTACTCAGATCACTATATCAATATTTTGGTGGACCAAAAGTTCTTTTAGTGGGAAGGCATGATCCAAATTTGGATCCTTATACTCTCTTTAAGCTACCTGAACTCTGTAAAAGCTCATACCAAAGTTTAAAGTCTTATGGATGTCGAAGCTTATAAAAAATAACCTCTCAATAATGACAATTTGCAGCCAACACAGAGAAACGAGGACCTTCAGCCAAAGCGCATTGACCGTTGGCCCATGGGGACTGTGCATGGCGTAAAAATGGAAGTTAGGAGGCTCAGACCATAAAATGAAGGCTATTTTTGATGCACGATTAGCGCTAATAGTACATCATTGGGAAAAACCCCTCGAAATGGCAAAGCCTCGAGTGCTCGGTCACAAGGAAAGCCAAGAAACCATGAGAAAAGAATTGAAATGACAGGCAGGTCCCGCGCTCCAAAACCAGCAGAATATCGGAGGCGTTTCAAGTGGTAAGCGGGTTTGTCAGAGGACCCAGTGATGCCATACAGTGATTGACGCTTGTCCAGCGGATGAGAGAGAAAACTACTCTCATCGTGGGCTAACGTCCGAGCAAGTCAACTGCATGATAAGAGAAATAACCGTAAGATCTGCAGGCCCCAGATCTAACGACGGAGATTGCACCCGATGGGAAACCATATTCGATGGAGAAAATGAGCTTCGGCACATAAAGGCTGAAGTCCAATTGGACCACTGAGTTGGTGGATGAATCATTTCACAGAGTAACTGAAGTAACGAACCATTTGAGGAAGAATTGGATCAGCTCGTGAGGAGAAAAGTGGCCACCTCTCTGTGAAGCATTACAGTGATGATGACACAGAGGAGGGAATTCCAACAAACAGAGGCAGGCAATCCGAAGAGGCGAGAGAGGAAGCGAATAGTCATGAGACGGATTGGAATTAAGCCATGAACAGATAAAGAGTAAAAGGAGAGAAAAAAGAGAGCATCCTAAGGGTAGTAAGTAGACCTGGAAGTAGAAAAACTAGAGTCCAGCTCACTGTAATAGGCAGAGCCACCAAAGATTAGAGGGAAAACAACCAAAAAAAAACTGAATGTGAAGAGAGTCTTGGGAGTCACTCGAAGGTCGAGTGAAAATCCAGAGAGCTCAACTGAAAACAACATATTGTTGTTGGAATTGCTTGGAGGTTGAGCGATTCAGAGAGGCGTGTAAAGGTTGAGTGAAAGAGCTGAGAATAACCAGAGCCAAGAGCCAGAGCGAGCAACATAAGCGAGAGTTGAGAGCCAGAACTAGAGCCCGAGCCATAGAACCAGAGCTAAAGTCAGAGCCACAGCCAGAGCAAGAGCGAGAGCCAGAGCTGGAAAGTCGAAGAGCTCCAAGAGCCAAGGGATAAGATGGTGTTCTGAGCCCAATGTTCCTATTAAAACATTGGAGTTAAGTGTAGCACTTGTAAAAGAACTATTTCCATAATCCTAGAGAGCCTAATCAAGTTGATTAGAGCTCAAGGAGATGTAGCCCAAGATATTAGGGTGAACTCCATATTATACTGTCGCATTATGTGTTTGTTTTTACTGTTGCTTTAGCTACTGTTATATGCATATATATATATATTATATATATATATATATATTAGCACAAATGACAGATTTTAAAGTAAATAATCAACTAAAAACAAATACAGGCATACACCTATATTTTCAAGCATTTCCTAATTCCTCATTAGTTAATCATTAAGACTTGGGGAAAATTAGAAGCTTTGGAAGTGGGATAGGTTCTTGTAAGTTAGACAAGAAGCTTAAGAGCCCCATTTTCAAATCATTTGTTGCGTTCCTGTTTAAGTTCAGATCAATGGTATCAAATCAATCTTATCTTTCTCTAATTTTATTTTCATGTCCCCAACGAGGTTGGGATATAAGGAGTTAGGGCTCGAATTGGTTGAAACATTGCAAGACCAACCTTATAAATCCTAGTGGCCTCCCATGGAGGAATAGAAGAAATAGGAGGGGATAGGAGATCCTTTCAAAATCTTACTCGAAGAAGGCCTCAAGTGACAGAGGAACATGATTATTGGTAACTTTTCCTAGATCCTTTAGTAGCTACCCAAAGGCGACACATCTTCTTCCAACAACCACTCTGGAAGCACCACGCCCTTTAAGATACAAGTTAAATTTGACATCCCCATATTTGAAGGTCAGATAGATGCGGACACCATAGATAAATGGTTAAATCTGATAGAAGGATATTTTTTTGTTCATGATTTTTCTAGTTAGGAAAAGGTTACTTTTGCACTTCTCAAAATCGCCCCCCATGTCATGGGCTGGTGCAAAACCTAATGTGAGAAGAAGGATGAAAGTACATCCTCAATATTTTCACTTGCACCCACTTGGAATTCATTTTGGGATGCCATCAAGGATAAGTACTACCCTATCGGGAGAAATGAATATAAATGCATAAAGTGGACCACATTGCGGTAGGGAAGGGACTAAGACATGCCGAAGTTTACCAATGTTTTTCATACCCTTCGCATAAAGTTGGGTATCAAGGATTCTGAGTGACTTTTTGTACTCAATTACCACAACTGTCTACACAGATACATCCAAGACAAGATGGAGATCCTAGACATCTCCTTAGTCAGCATGGTGTACCGATACGCTGTCAAGATTGAGAAGAAGTTTAAACAAAATAACCAAGGGAAAGGCACCCCCAAACCATAGAGAAAAGGAAAAAGTCAAGACGGGGCAACCTATGACAACTAGCCAAATCCGCAAGCAAAGAAAAACACCGTGAAGACAAAGAAGGGCACAAAAATATGGTCTGATTTCCCTAAGAGCTATATTCACAACACAAGTGAGTGTTGGGCCAATCAATCACAGGTGATTGAGATGAAGGCTTTCGAATTAAATGCATGTTCCGACTCTAATTCAGAACCTAACAAATGGAATGAAAAAGGGAAGAAGATCATTGATGTGTATCCCAGTTCCACTGTGACCACCACTAAGATCTAGAAGAATGAGCCTGAAGTTCTAGAGGAGTGGGACCGCCTCTTCCACTCACAAATTTGGGAGAAGAGTTATGTGCTGCAGTTCATTGTCAACAGTGGGAGCCAAAATAACCACATTTCAGAAGAGGTCTTAAAGCATGTGGGTCTACCAAATACGACACATCCACAGTCATATACCATCAGGTGGCTTCACGAAGGACGATATCTCCACATTAGCCAATACTATCATTTTCCGTATGATATCAAGCCCTTCATGGATTAGGTACTCTGTGATGTTTCTTCTCTTAAATTTTGTGATGTATTATTAGGACAACCATACTTGTGGAAGTGACATGTTTTATATGAGTCTATACCTCACTTTGTGATTATTACTTTGGGAAATTATTTGTACACGATACCGAAGGTATCCCTACCTACTATCATCTCCTTGATATCTGCAAACCAATGTAATAAGATCATTTCACATACCATAATTGTTTTTTCCTTATCAGTTTTCCTTAGCACAAGAAGAATATTGTGGCCATGGCTTCCAAACAGGGCTCCCTTGTACAACAGCAGCAGATGGATATGGTCATGGAGGAGTACAAGGACATTTTGTCCTCACCTATGGGGGTACCTCTTCACTATCAGGTCAAGCACCCCATTGATCTGACCTCGTGCACACCACTACCCAATGGACTGATCTATCAATTCTCTATTTTGGAGAACGATGATATCAAGAGGAAGTTTCAGGAGCTATTGCAGAAAGGGCACAATAGGCCAAGCTCATCACTGTGTGGGAGCCCTATTGTAATAGTATAGAAGAAGGATGGGACCTAGAGACTATGTATATACTATCGTGCATTGAACAATATCACTGTTCGGAATAGGTACCTGTTGTGGTAAAAACACAATCCCCCTATTATTGATGTGTTTACTGCAAATAATGGGGACCCTTTCTATAAAAATTTGGCTAAACACCCTTTTGGATTTTTATTTTAGTTGATTGCCCTACACTTTCGTTAATTTTTAGTTTTCTTTGGATTCTTGTTTTGATTGCTTTGTTAGAATCGATTTTTTACAAGCTTCCCATTGACGCTTGTTTCGCCTCATTTGGTCAACTGGTTTGAAAATGGCACTCATTTGAAAATCTGATCGTTTATCTAGCCTGTGTTAAAAATGCATAAATGTACAATATCACATTTTGTAAATAAATTAGTTCAATAATGCATTTAGTTTAAATATTAACTCGTAGAGAGTTTTATTAACATTTTTCATTATGCAGCCAAATCATTAATCATCAGGATTGTTAAGAAATTTACTCCAATTTCTGAATCGAATCCTAATCTTAAAAAATCCAAACATTCAAATGGTTGTAGTTTAGAACTTATATTCGTAGAAATAAAACCAAAATAAAATTTATGTTTAAAATTAAATTTTAAATTAATTAAATTAATTAATATATTAAATATAATTAATTTAATTTAATTAAAATTTAAAACAAAAAAAAAAACATATAATAAAATTATTTCGATCGCGTCGGGACTTCGCATCGGAAGTTTTATGTGAAACATTTTAAAAATCCCGATACCTCCATCTACCCCGATTGCGATATCGGATCGGGAATTCTATTTGAAGACCCCCGACACCTCCATGCGCCGATATACCGATATCCCCTTCCTCCCGATATGCCGATGCGAAAAGGCATAAGGGGCATGCCATAACTCCATTTCATAATTTTAAAAAGCGGCTTATTTAATGGCATGTGAGTAATACGAATGAGTGGAGTTAAAACGTAAGGATAATATGGTTATTGTTAATATATTAGTTATGGTAATATATGGCTGAAGGTTAATGTAAGTTATATATTAGTTTAAATATGTGAGGAGTAGGGTTAGTTAATATATAATATATATTAGTTTATATTAATATGTAATATATGATATATTATGTTATTTTAAATAATATGTAATATGTAATATATTATATTATTTAATTAATATATATTATTTAATTAATAGTTCAGATTAATTAATTTATAACATTTAATTAATTAATTTAATTTAGATTTAAATGTTATTTAGAATTAGTTTTTAATTAAATTTAATTGGTTTATAAATAGTTAATTAGATATTCGTTAGTTAGTTTATGATTAGCAATTAAATTAGAATTAATTAGGGTCTAATTTAGGATTTAATTTTTAATTCAAATTCTGATATTTTTATCCGAGCAACAGAATTTCCAGATTTATATCAGATTTGACCCATCAACTTTGGAAGCTCATAACTTGAGTTCTACTTGGCCAAATGAGGCCCAGGACAGCTCATTGGAAAGAGAAAATCAAGGAGAACATTTTGAAAGAGGTTTCACCAACAGATTTAATCATTTATTAGGCCAAAAATCAAGCAGAATATCAGGCTACGAATTTTGAAAAACAAAATCAATTTTCTGAGTTATTGTTTTCAATTTCATTTGTCCAAAGCCTCTTCTAATTGCAGATTCATTGGCCAATGATATCTTTCACCAATCAAATCATTCCAAGCATCAATACGTAGCTTCTATTTTGTTTTTAATTATTTATTTAAATAGAATTTGATTGGGCTTGGTTTAATTCCAGAAGTGATATTTTGATTGCATTTTAATTTATTTTGATTTCTTTTGCAGGAAAACGGTGGAAGAAATATGGAAAAACAATCTCAATCAATGAGAAGGCTCCAGCAATTGAAGATCAGAATTAGGAGCAAGTAAAATTGGATTTAGCAAATTTCTCTTCAACAAACTCTGCTCTCCAAAATTCCTTCACAAATATTATAAATAACAGATTGCAGAATGGAATAAGGGCTGCTCTCCTCTGCAATTTTAGAGCTTCTAAAAGCACTATTGTAATTGGAATTTAGAGTTGTAGAAGAGAGGAGTGAAAAATCTCAGATCTGGGGATTATTGAGGATTTTCCCTTTGTATATTGAATTATGCATGAAGAACAAAGCTTGCACTATTGTGGCTCTAGTTTTAAAGGCAGCAATTCAAGCAATGTAAAGGGGCTGTTGGAGACCAAGGACGGAGGAATGGATGCAATAAAATTGGTATTTCTAATACTACTGTTTTAAATATCAGTTTTAATTTTATGGTGATATGAATGTGTCATTTTATTCATGTTTGTGCACTATTGTTAATATGGGTAATTTGTCACAATCTTGTTATTATGTATCTCTGTTTTTTATGAATTAATTTCTCATTTCAGAGTAACTATTTACTCTGAAATTTATCTTATGAAACCAATTTATTGAATGGTAATGTGTTGTGAACTATTTCCACATATCATTATTCAATTATTGGATTTATTGATTTGATAATCAATATCATTTTGTGAATTACTTCCTGAATGTTGTTGGTTTATTATTTCAGTTTTAAGGTCTCAATAGAATGTGTTTTGGCAACCATAATATCAGTTAATTGGACTACTTCATTAACTTGATATTCATTATAAACAAGACATATTTAAATCCCAATATTTTAATCATCTTGCTCTTAGTTGGGTTAGATCTATATCTGTCTAATTAAGATAGGATTTAGATTAGTTTCTTTTATTTGTATCATAGAATAAGCTTGCATTTAGAGTAAAATCTACATTTTTAAGTCCTCTTCTCAAAGAGGCAAAACTTTAGTTGTGGCTTGGCTGAACCCAAATCAGCTTAAGGGTCATTCTCTTCCCTGATCAGCAAGGAGAAGTGATCTGATGTCCCTGTCTATTGGTAGTTAAAGATACAATAGCAATAGGGAGAAGGTAACTGGACCTAGACGAGCAGTTGGAGCCACCACACCAAACAGAAAAGGAGCTGCTTTTAAGGTCCGGACCGGGTGGTTATCCCCCAATGTTGTTGCAGCGATTTTCGAGGCATCAACAGGACCTAAAAGAAACATCAAGCAAATACTCTAGAGGGACCTAAGCATCTAAAAAGAATATGTTAGTGGGGACCTCAAAGAAATATCAAGTAAAACTTTAGATGGACTTGATTATCACCTACTTCAAAGAATTATTCTATCTTAGTGCAAAAGACTCGTCTCAAGAGCACTAAAAACTCCATTATCTTGGAAAGATCACTAGGCAGCAGAGGACTACTCTATCTCAAAGGAAAAGCTACTTCAAAGGATTACTTCATCTCAAAAGGAGCCCCAAAACAACAAAGGTAAAACCTTCTTCCAAGATCAAACTACAATCAAGAAAAAGTTATGTGAGTTAAATTGTTTTTATATTTTAAATGCTTCAACTTTTGAATTAATACTCATAATTAAAGACTAAGTTGACCTTGAAATTCCCTCGTATTTATACTATATACCCTTGTAGACCTCCATTTCCTTTCATAAAATTCTTCCATTATGCCTCCATTTTCCTCAAAATCCACTCTTCTAGAGATCTTTTACACCCCCATTGTTTTTTAAATTTAAGTCAAAATCAAATGGTAAACTTCCCTTCACTTCCAACAAAGGTAGCATAACAATATTGACAAGGGAAGGTGTGAGAAATGAGAGTAAGTATGGGCAAGTGTTTCCTGCAAAATAAGACAAGAAAAGGGACAAATCTTAAACTAAGCTGAAAGGTAGCATTGGAAAAGTTTTTTGCAACATGCTATACTTAACAAACAAAGCAATGACTAAGAAGTATGAGCTTGTAGATCTCTTTTTTTTCTTGTTTTTTTAAATGACCTTAAACATGGTCATTTTAAAAACTTTAGACTATATGGAAAGCAAGAATAAGGGAATGAATTTCAAGGAAGAAGTATCATGAATTAATTTCATGAATACAAAACCTTGTTCTATGAACAAACAATATATTTTCTTCAAACTTCAAGCAAAAAGGATAACATAAGCCTACTAAGTGTAATGATGAAATCAAGGTATTGAGTATAAAATCATTACAGAGACAGATGAAATCATTGAAGTTATCAAGCACGAAAAGGTCAACTTTCCAAGGTAGTGAAATTATGTACTCTATCAAAACAAAATTTTTAATGCATACCCATCTGAAAAGCATAAGTGGAAGAGATCATGAAAACAAAATGCAGAGGTAAGAACCTGATTTGAAATGACTAATCAACCGAAGGAGAAATCATTTTCATGCAGCAGTCATCAAGAGGAATAGAGGAGAAACATGACCACAAGAAAAAAACTCCATAAAATTCGAAATGAAGCTATGGATATGGAACAATGAGAACGAAGGAAGGGAGAATTTAAAAAAAAAAAAAAAAAAAAAAAAAAAAAAAAAAAAAACAGAAGGAACTATGACTATAATTAAAACTAGCAGTGTAGTAATAAATTTTGGGAAGACATGGGTTACACTATCTATGTGCACAGATAAGAAATCCCACAAAAACCTCGTAAATGAATCATCACAGGAAGTTCCACATACAAATATAGAGTTCTAATGCTTATAAACATGTCAAAAGAAATTCAACTTTAGCAACCGCGTGGAGGAAATATAGGTAAGAACTCGACTTTGTTTCTAGTTTGCAAAATAAATAGATAATTGGCAGAGAGTAGGACTCATGGAAATAAACCTCTATAAGCACGGATTTAGAAATCACATGGAGGAAATATAGGAAATAACTCAGATTTTGTTTCCAGTTAGGTAAAAGTGGGTAATTAACAGTCAGTAAGACTCGTAGAAATAGCTAAGAGTTAAGGAAATGTTACGAGAACCTTAGCCTTGAAAAATCCTATGTCAATTTCATTATATTTTGTGCCTATGATGTCAAACATATAGGAGCCTTAAAAAAATGTAGAAGGATACAAGGAATCATTTTTTACCTTAGCACCAACTCGACCGTGGTATCACATGAAATTGTTATGTACAAGGCATCATTTTCTTTTATTCTCTCGAGAATTCAAAAAAGAAAAAACAAAGTTACATGTTTTTTTTGAAATTTTGCATGAAATTTCGTTTTTGAAAACCCAGAAATTGAAAGTGTTTTCTATAAATAACACAAAGTCTCTTCAATGGAAAGAAGAACTGAACCTATAGGCTTTCAAATAAAAAATTGGACACTAGAAAGTATCACAAAATTCCATAAGGCTGAATTGCTTGAGTTATTGGGTAAATTTAGAGGGCATAGCAAAGAACTCACATAATCATTTGTGGCCAATTTTTATGAAGGAAAAATAGTCATAGGAGGTTTGAATGTTCTAGTAAATGAAGAATACATAGCCTAGGTCACATGACTACCACAGAAAGGGGAAAAATATCATAGGGGACAACACTTCAAGGGTAAGGAGTGGAACTACTTTTTGCAGAAGTCTAGAAAAGCAACAGTTAGTTGGAAAATTGAAGTTATAAGGGATTGGTTTCAAGATCCCTAGAAGGAACTCATCTTGGTCATTCAAAAGTATCTTAATTGTGATGGAAGATAAAGTATTAATCTCGGTCGCTCTAGGAACACACACAGGACAAAGAGGGCTTATGGAAGCTCAAAAATCAAATTGATCAGAATGATTTCGAACTAGGACCAAAACATAGATCTCATCATCCTGATCACGGTGGTGTGAACGATTCATCAAACTGAGTCCGTATGCGAAAGTTAGGAGCAGTCAAAGTTCAGGATGACTTGGGTGACTGGGCAGGCTTAAGGAGGCAACAATTTGGATAAAATTTGGCCACCGGATTTCGGCCAACCTGGGCGAGATTCTGGGTGAATTTGTGGCCTCATTAATTTGTCTCCTTCAGTCATTTTTTTAATTTTCAAAAATGGCCAATTATTATTAAATAAAAGAAAAGATATATATATATATATATATATTATATATATTTATATATATATATATATTATATATATAATATTATATAGATGAGGTGGCAGGCCACCACACCCGCCACCCCAAAACTACATAACAAAAATGAATTATTAAAATGTTGACGGGCCATGACCCCTACCGGCCCAACCGCACCACACCATTTAAATATCAAATGTTGGGTTTGCGACCATGACCCTGCCACACCCTCCTCCAACTATGTGATTAGCTATAATGTTACATGGGGTGGGGAAGCCACCTTCAGTGGACCTGGCCCAAACCCTTAAAACAAACCATGTGCGCAAATATTAAGGTGGGGCTGCTGGGGATCGAACCTACCCGGCCCACACGGGCCAGCCCCATGTGGTGGCATACGTACTAACCATCACCTCCGCCATTTAAGTTAATGCAACCACCATTTAATACGACACCCAAAAACTTTAACACTCCACGCCATATTTAAAAACGGTTCTAATGTAAATAAACCGCACCCTTTTATATAATGGTTATGTGTAATTTTGGAGGGGTGAGGATTTGATCCACCAATCTCTCCACCTCCTTTAGTCTGCCTTAACCACTACGCCAAACCAACCCACATGGTAAAGTCCGCCCAAAAATTTATATAAATTCTCATTTTGTCAGTGTGTAGAGAGGATGGAGGAACCAGGAGCGCACACAGAAATCGAGACGTAATATTTTTTAATTAATTTATTGCAGGCAGAACCATGATTGAGTGAAATTCTCAAGAGGGTGAAATTTTTGTAGTGTCCAAATTGGACAAATTTTATGTCGATCTTACACCTCTCAACGACACGAACCCGATGGCTCAATCAATTTCCTGATCTAAACAAAATATTTATAGAGGACCCAAAGGAGGGAATCTTTGAGGAATCTAGCGGGAATCTAAAAGATTCCTTAAGCCCCAGATTTCCACTTTCTTAGAATTCAGAAATTTGACAATCGATTTTGCACTATTTGACGCCACAAATCTGATGTTGCATTCAGATTTTCCATTTGCTCATTTCATTTTTCGGCCACTTTTCAAAGTGGAGTGCAAGTGTCAACATTCATTGTTGGGTCCCTATAATACTAGTGATTACCCCATTACTATTGTTGTTATACCCCTTATTAATATTGTTGTGCCCCTATTTCCCCCATATTGTTATTACTGTGCCCCATAGAATCCCTCTATTGTTATTTTTGTGGCTTTATATTATTATTGTTAGGTCGGCTAGATTATATTGTGACTCCTTAGACTCCTATATATAGAAAGGAGGTTTTGTCATTTGAATCATCAATGAATTGTTCATTTATGTAATTTAAAGAAGATTGACCCCTCGAAGAGGCTGAATTCTAAGGCGTTGATCTATCTTTTCTATCTTTCCTTGAGCTGGTTTCATAACATTTGGTATTAGAGCTTTGGATTCTAGGGTTTCGTTGCTCCAAACAAGTAATCGTGGAATTTTCGCTATAACGTTTTTTTTGTGACATTTCAAAAGTCGCAAAAAAAACCCATTTGAGAAGAAATCACTCTGAATCTTGGTTCCAAATTTCAGAGCTTGTCACGCTACATTTGTGGAGATATGATCTGAGGAATTTGGTCTTTTTGCAGACTCCTGAATTACATTCCAAATAGGTGACCTGGGGAAAATCGTCATAACTTTCTCTCTGGGGATCAGATTGAAATTTCGGAAGAAGGTATAGAAAGAGGATAGATGGTAGTTTCGTGTATGCATTTTTCAGATCCAAAAGTCGAAACAGCAACTCGTGGCATGTCGTACAAGTTCGCTCTACTGAACTAGTCTATAATCAAGTCACTGTGGGAGATTTCACATAACTCTTCCTTGGAGAATCCAATTTGGGTCACATTTGTGGCATTGGAAAGAGGACACAGAGGGATACTACAGGTCACAATTTCAAAACTAGATGATCGGAATGTACAGAGATATATCAGAGGCAATATCGAGCTCCTACAAAGAGAAAAAAAGTGTGTAGATTTTCTTAAATTTTTGCTTAAGCTTGGTTTGAAAATTTATTTTGAAGGAATTCAAAGGGAATAGTAGAGCATTATTATCGGTAACTGATGCCCTGAGGAAAGAAAATGCAAACACCTAGTAAG
>APFE030203658.1:1794-12275 GCA_000404065.3 Pinus taeda
AAGAAGAGGAAGAGGACATGTCTCGTGTTCCATATGCAAGTGCAGTCAGTAGCTTGATGTATGCAATGGTCTGTACTAGACCAGACATTGCACATGCAGTGGGAGTATTGAGTAGGTTTATGTCAAAACTAGTGAAGGAGCACTGGACAACAGTGAAGCGGGGTTTCAGGTATTTTCATGGCACTAGTGATTATGGTTTGTGCTACCAAGGAAGACCAGGATTGGACAGAGTGTTGGACATTCGTGGCTTTGTTGATGCAGTCTGGGTTGGAGATCTGGATCAGAGAAGATCTACAAGTGGGTATGTGTTTAACCTATTTGGAGGTGCAGTCAGTTGGATGAGTAAGAAACAATCTGTAGTGGCACTATCAACTACAGAGGCAGAATACATGGCAGCCACTCATGCAAGCAAGGAAGCAATTTGGTTGCAGGGATTGTGTTCAAGTATGGGGTTAGTACAGGGAGCTATAAGGATAGACTGTGACAGCCAAAGTGCAATTTTCTTGGCAAAGAACCCTGCTTATCATTCAAAGACAAAGCACATTGATGTTCAGTATCACTTTGTGAGGGATATGATAAAGACAAAAAGGTGTTGCTGGTAAAGGTGGACACTGAATATTGCAGATGCATTGACAAAATCTGTGAGCTCTGAGAAGTTCTCTTGGTGTAGAGAAACAATGGGCGTTTCAGGGCGGGAAAAATGACTAAGCTCTCCTGTGGCCCCCTGTGGAAAGAAAACAACAAGTGGGAGATTGTTGGGTTGTGTTATATTCTTTCCACATAGTACAGGGGGTTTGAAGGGCACCCGTAACCCCACTTATGGGGTCCAGGGCAGCGCCCTAGAAAATTTTGGTTTTGGACCCTATGTTAGGTTGGGCAGACCCACCTATGGTTTTGTGCATGATTTTCGCACATGTTTTTTGGACGCGATGGTTTTCGGTCCATGGTATTGGATCGATGGTTTTTTTTTGGTCCATGGTATTGGACGTGATGGTTTTTCAGTCCATGGTATTGGATGCTTCGGCATGTATAAATATGTATTGTAACATTGAAAGGAAAATAATGAAAAATCAAGATGGTAGTCTCGGTTTTGAGATCCAGTGGGAAATCTCTGTGTATATGTGTTTTATGTGTTATGCTCTCGTATTTTTATTTTTCCTGTGATTTAGAATTCGTAAGCAGGTAATTTCTGTACGGGGTTGAAACCTACAATCTACTATTCAATTACAGAGCAAGAGCAGTTCGAAGGCTACTTGGTTGACTTCAGGCTCTGTCTATAGTTTATAAAACAAACAATAACAACAATCAAACATCTGTTCTTCCCCAGCAGAGTTTCCAATTTGTTTTGGGGAAAACTAGTGTCTTGTCGAACAACTAGCCCTCTAGGTTTGGTAGCTACCCTAGAAACAACAGCTTAAAGTAATTCTATGATTTCTTCTATGTGCAACAGATAAGAGAAAGATAAAGGAACCAACCCAGAACTTCCGCTTAATCCCTTACTTGATCTCTCTCCCCCTTGATAGAGCTTGCAACTCCTCTCCATACTTAACCTACATGGAGAGTACCTGAACAAGTACAACAACAAAGAATCGTCAAAGCATCGCGATCTAGTACAACATAAACATTACAGAATAAGATATATAATGAACAAATGATAGCATTCACAAATGATAACATTCACAATTGCGCAATCATATGGAAGAAAACTTGAAGAATTTATTAAATAAAAGGGAGAATTACAACCCAGTTGTCTGATCCAGCATCATTCTCCCAGCTTCAATCCCTCTTCACCTCATGAAATAGCAAGATCACACCAACAATACAATGCTCTTTCCTTAATTACAAACTATTAGCACTTCCTTGCAATTCACAATATTCCAGCCTCTGGATCTCTTAGATGAGGGATCCATTTATAGATGTGTGCAAGGGTGTGAGTCATCCATGGGGTTTGATTAGTGTCATTCCACTTGTTACAATTGGTTCCACTTGGAGATTTCTTGGATCTCTTACTCATCCCTGGGTGAATTTAGAGAGGCAAGTGGCATAGGAGAAGTTTCTAGAAGATTCCATGAGAAACCACCTAGCAAACTATCTCAGACATTTGTCCATCCTTGCCCATCACACCCTATAGAAGGCCTAATTAGTATGCATCGTACCCTGACAGTGTACCACTCAATATGCATCGCACCCTGCCAGTGGAGCAGTCAGTATGGTTCATTTTAGGCCATTTTTGGATGGTTTCCTAGGTGGAAATTTTGGGGAATGATGTAATCAAATGACTAAGCTCTTTTACAGTATGAAACAACTCTTTTAGGGGTTGAAGAGCCCTAGTTTATCGACATATAAGTTTGGGGTTGATGTGACCAAATATGTCTATAACACCTCCAAAATTTTGCCTTAGCTTCATTTTGGAGCCTCCCTACCAACAATCCTCAACAACATGTCTTGCATCGTCAAGCACATAGGCTTCAAATATTTCATAGAGTCTTTTCAACCTGTGCATGCAAGTTTGTTCCACCTCCTTCACTGGCTGCTTTCCCGACTTAGTGTCAGTTGTTGGTTGAGCAGTTCCCTCTGGGAATTATGCAATTCTAGAGGGGAACCAACCTTCCCTCCAGAAATTTTGCAAACCCAGCTGGACACCTAGCTAAGGCTTGAAAATTGCGCAATTCTTCCTGACATTCTTCCTCTCAAAAATTACGCAATTCGTCCCAGGACAACTGCTTAGCCCATAAATTGCACAATTTTGGCCAGCAATCGCCTGCTGCTCCCAGAAATTGCGCAATCCCTTTGGGACAACCAGCCCCACAACTATCATAAATTACACAAATTAGTCGGGAAGCTTGTTGGGCTCAAAAATTGTGCAATGCCGTCCGACAAGATTCCTTGAGAAAATTGTGCAATGTGACCCAGAATAGTTGCTCAACCCATAAATTACGCAATCCTGGGAGATAGTCAATTGTTCCTCCTAGAAATTATGCAATCCCTCTGGGATAGCTAGCTCTACTCAACCCAGGAACAACACAACTTTTCATCCGAGGCTTGTAGACCAATGCATGTGCCTTCAGGTTGATTGGTTCCCTCTGGGATAGAGAAAAACTGATTTGCATGCATGGACTGCATCTCACAAGGTAGCATGCAAAGACATCCCTAGATTTAGGGATCTATTTTTAGCAGTTGGAGGTTACATGAAAGGATCATATCAGAAACCTCCTTCCAAGTGTCGATTTTCCTAGATTTGTGGCATGCACGTCATAACCTCAATTTTATCAAAACTTATGCATCAGATGCTACATAGCTCATTCCTCGCATCAATCTTACAACTTTGACATCCCACATCGACACATTCAACTTAGCTGTTTCAGGGTAAGCCCGCTTCACATGTCTTGTGCTGTGTTTCTGTCCCTTTTTGTGTTTCGGCTTGTGTGAATGCTTTCTGCTTGATTTTTGTGAACGCTTGTTATCATTTGCATGCATGTTAGCTTGTACAAGCATCATTTCAGTTTTCGTTAGCATCTCACTGTTGTCGCATGCATGACACTGTTTTTGCACCGACACTCGTTGTCACGGCAACCCGCTTCATACATATGCATGCGTCCCATTTTATAAATCCTACACTTACTGTTTGCATGCATAACCATTCACCCTTTTTTGCACTCATCTCATCATGCATTCAGACTTCTCATGTTTTCATTCACCCGTTGGTCGGTTTGGGCTCCCTTTCCCTAGACCGTGCCTTGCCCGGCTAGCACTACACATTTCCGAAAGGGAAGGCTCTTCCTTTCTTGGATAAATTGCACAAGTCTGGCCCAGCACTAAGCTCCAGGCTTGCATTATGAAATTATTGGAGGAAGTTCCTTGCTAGCCCCAGAAACTATGCAATGCAGTTTTCTGGTTGCATGTCATTATTGACTGAAATTGCACATTGCACAGTTTCAATCCTCAGCAGGCCAGGGTGGACTGTCCATTGTGCAATTCCAGTAGTTAGTTAGCCTCTTGGTATCCCAAACTATGTCGTCTGCAGTCTTTGCAGTCAGTCTCCCAGCCTCCCAGTGAAAATTACGCAATCTTCATGGACAATCACACATGTATGTTGCATGTCAGTCCTCCAGTTTGTTTTGGTTTTCAACTGACAAATTTCTTGCCATGAGTATTGCTATGTCTCCAGGTATCATAGGTATCATCCACCTCCCAACAACACATGTACAATGTCTTCCAGGAGAGCAGAGTCAAAGACACTGTTAAGAGCGCAACTTGGGATGCAGTTGATCAAGTGTCTATGAACTTGCCTATCCATAAAGACATCAAGTTGTTCATGTAAAAGGATATCAAGATGAATGGAAACGGGATCACAATGAGCAACACCATCAGTAGTAGCGGAAGGCATCACAACTGTGCATGATGAATGCAAGAGGAAGGTTGTTGACAACATAAAAATGGAGAAAAGCTGCAATTTCAAAGAAGATCCACTCATGACGAAAGAAACTTTGGAGATTGAGGCTATGAGGTGACGGTGCGACACAAAGATCACGCAAATGAAGAGAGAGAAATTGAGAAGGATTTGCACATGCTAAAGCAACAACACAAGGAATAACAGGAGCTTCACAAACGAGAGAATGAGATATAATAGTAACAGGTACAACAAGGGGCGCAACATGCACAAACGGATGAAACTGCGCTCGTACAAGTTATAGATCCATCCTAGTAGCTTGCATGGAGTAGACATGGTGAGAAGTGTTGCTGATCGCATGTAAGGGAATTCAATAGCATGCATGTCATTGCACGCATGCATGCGATCCCACCCTTTTGGCACACTCACTGAGGCGAAGACAAGAAGCAAGTCCGACTAGAGCTAAACATGTATTTCAATAAGTTGATGTGCATGGTCACCAACGCACACTTGGAGATCAGCACAGACACTATGCATTAGTATGTTTTTGGTCTAGCTACACTCAAGATGATGATGCACATGTTGTTGGACGAGTTGGACAAAGGAGCCATATCAGTGTACCTGGATGTAATGGAGGCAAGACTTCTCTTTCAGCAGGACGTCACCACTGAGCGCACAAACACCATCACAGATGACCAAGCTTTGCATCAGTTCGCCATCGTCGACCATCACAAGGATGTCGAATAGTTGGTATCACCACAACGGTTCGAGTGTCAGTGATGTCTTGCATGGCTTTCTCAAGCCATTTTGTCTCACATGGGTACATGTGTAAATTGTATGTAAGGTCTTGTCAAGTCGAAGTTCAAGTGTTGATAATTGAATGTAACAGTCATAAAGTAGTTGAAGAGTCATGAGGGTAGATGAATGGTCACAAAGGGGAATGTCAAGGGTCACCCCACCCTTTGCTATAAATAGTCCCTCATAACTCATTGTAGAGGCTTTTGGTCAGCCAAGCTTCTGATGGGAGTATCTTAGAGAAATCTTTGAGAGTATTGTAATGAGCGTTGGCTTCTCCACTGTGCAAGGCTAGTATATATATTTGGAGGAGCAGGCAGTAGTGACTGTAACATTCCATTGTCAGAACTAGTGGTTGGTCATGGTTGTATTATATAACTAAAAATTTCACTTCTTAATATAATAGAGCCAACATGTTTCATGCATATGTCATATTGTATTTCAACTATCTTGTTTATCTAAATGATATATGTATTTGTTTTCTTACGCATGCATGTGTAGCTATTTTATGTATATTTTGTATGAATCATACTAAAATGTGTTGTTGGTTTAACCATCACTTTGGATTGCTCGATTACTTGGATTTTAGTTTGTGATCCATCTTTGCTCATGTGTTCCCTTCTTAACTTCGTCCTTTCACAGGTTTCCAAGGGGCGCACTCACATCACCCTCCATGTGTTAGAACCATTCATGCACCTTCCTTGGCTTGCTGCACATGTCACACACTTGCTACCAACAAGGACATCTTACTTGTCTCTGTGCATAACCGTGGTCAAGGCGATATTGTACAACCTATTGCTGGGACTCCTACACAAAATGGTCTGAGGTCTAGTTGGGACTTCTTATCAGGGAGATCCCCTAACATGTTGGTAGGTCTAGCACTGTCAACATTTTGCTGCTAGAAGAAGGGATAGATGACAAGCTGAGTCCTCACATCTATTTTGAATCTCTGCATATCCATCATGACTAACTACAAATTTTCTCTTTTGCAGTGTATGTCTTATGGAAATGACTTCAAAATCTTGGAAGAGCTCTCGGATAACTTTTCACATAAAACATATGATGGTGGAGGCTATGTAGCCTTGGTTAGGCATGTAGTTGGCATTGTAGGCTCATGTAAAATACATGGAATCTTTGAAGAATACATGACTTGCGCGTTGTTCGTCTACACGTTTCGAAGGCACTCATTGCACTAGTGTACCACGCTGCCTAAAAAATCTATTCATTCTCTTACTCATCTGGTCACAAAGATTGATCGTGCTTTTAATCACTTTAATCGTAAAGCACTCGATAAAGAAATTATAAAATTATGAAAAGCGCGTGATGAATCTGTTGAACAATTTCACACATGCTTTTGTAATCTTGCATATTGATTTCCAAAAGATGAAATTAATTGGGAATTTCTTAATGGAATATTTGAGTATATTCTTTACATATCCAAAAATCTGCAATTCTTGAAATCATTCGGATTCCTGTCAACATACCTCGGTGAGGGAGCTGCACAATCACAGGCAGGCACAGTTGTTGTCATAAGTGACTATCTATCTTCACCTCATCAAAGAGCTCAACCATCCAGAGTGACGTGGGAGAACATGCACACACATATGTTGAACTGTCACATCCTCCCACCCCACTTGCTCTTGATATTTGCACAGATTTGGCTTGCAAGCTTGTTGGTTTTTATGTGGATTCGTTCCCTCAACCTCTGTCCCCACATTATGTTGATCCTCTAGATTGTATTGTCTTGTGCTCTTCTATTCTGGACTCCACACCTAATGTGAACAAGGATCAAGTTGTCGACGGAGTTGGTGTTATGCAGCCAACCTGCACCATAATTCATGATAAGTGTGTCTGGGAATCTAAAGAAGAACCCACGGTGAAGGATGACTCCCTTCCAGTCATGCCTCATCTGCTTTATCTTGACATCCCTTTTGATTCTGCCACTACTGATTTCCCATGTGAAAACTCATTTCTGGATGTTTCTACTTCCGACAGGTCATAGGACACGTTGGATGCTATTTTGTCATTACATTGTGGAGAGGACACTTCTTCCTCTGAAAATCCATCCAATTTGTCATCGGTCATTTCTAAAAACACAAAGGGTGAACATCCTTGCTTCTCATCTACCCCTCTTCCTGATTCATAAAATCATGAGGATGTTGACAAACATCATGGATTTTCTAGTCTTGGTTGTTGTGATCTCTCTACTTCTTCATCTGATCACGATGTTGATTCACTCGTTGTTAATTTGTCTAAGACACTAGTCTACGATGATCTATTTGTTGATGAAGTTGAAACCCCCTAGACGGTCGAGGCACTTCAACCCGAGTTTATGGTTATGTCAGGCCCTCACTATCCTGAGGTTGGTTTCACTTCTGATCATGAATTTGGTTAAACATGCAATGCTCCTCATCACTCATATGTATGCATTGACGATCAATCTAACACTCAGATTTCAATTACCCCACTCGAACTGCATGATCCCATCGCTCATGTATTGGAGGAATCTTACACATCAAGCACACTGATGCAACGTAAGTGGTCTACCTTTATCATGTTTTCTTGCATGTCACGGTCAAGGGAATGCATACACTCAACATTTGCACGCAGTGTAACACAACACCATGGCAAGTCCACATAGTGCGTGTCATGTGCTTTCACTCATTGTTGTTATGTGGACACTTGTAAGCTCGGATTGTGTCCGTCTTCATCGTTATATCTTTCATGCTTGCTGGTTTATGCAATTATGACATTCACAAACCATGCTTTCACCAACATCGGTCGACCAATGTGTCGATGGATGCATTGGAAGTATCACTTCACATGAGTAGACCCATGCATTTTTAGCTTAGGAGTAAGAGTAGTGTTTGCTTTTGAGTTGTTTGCTTGCATGCACATTTTCTTCTTTCTTTGTGTGTTTGCTTGCTTGCTTGTTTGTTTTCTTACTCAATTTGCATATGCGTTTGCTTCTACTTATTTCTTTTATTTTTGGTTTGTTTTCTTGTTTATGTCCATAGGTTAGTTTCACATGGACTGTGTGCAACTCTTGAAACAAGATGGGTGAAGTACAAGAGGACTTGTACAACGATCAATACTTAGTTATCTATCGTCTCGCCTCTTATGTAAGAACTTGTTGTCTTTAGTCAATGATACATCAATGGAAACTACGTACTTTTCGAAGTGAATCTTGGTGAAAACATGACCCTTGCGTGCTAACTAGTGTCACATACTCTAGTCGGTTGTTTTTGGGTTAATCCTTGTTAGCTCAGTCAAGTAGAGTAAGGTGAGGGGGAAACCTTAACAAGCATGTCAGAGGTACATATAAAATACTTCTCTAAAGGAAAAATCTCTTTTTATCTCAATAAGTCGGGATCCCTATTCCGCCTCTGAAATGAATAAGTGCTATGCACAGTTAAGAAAAATGAAAAATGAAAAAATGAAAATGTGAAAAAATTTCGAAAAAATGAAAATGAATAAGGGAAAGAAGAGAAAGGCTTTATGTTCTGACAGGTTATGCAAGTAAATTCACTCGGGTATTGACCTGGCTCACTGGCAATGGAGTGATGCTTATGTTCTTGCATGACTTCGCCGGGGTACTATCTAGCCCTGCTGGCAGTGGAGCAACACCAAAGATGAAACTAAAACTCTGATGATCATATGACTTGTGTACCAATATACCCCTCATCCCCAATCGAAACAACTGTGTTGACTGTTGGCATTATGTTTCTGGTATGGCTATATGTTATAGATGTTGTACTTGATGGAAACACCCATGGCAAGGCTCTCAATATGATGAGAATTAAGAAGTACGCAGGAGAATAGTTCAGAAGATGCGTACCCGCAGGTACACCGTGAAGGGACCGCGGCTAGACGCGTAGGTCAGCTGTTCAGGAGGTGCGTACCCCCAGTGCACTCACTTCAAGGCAGAGAAAAGCACACGTGGGGTTTCTTATGATTAATCTTTGGTATTTAGCCGACGGTATTTGTGTTATTATGGTTTTGGCTCGTGGTATTGATCCATGATTTGAGGAAGAACTTGCCTATATAAAGCAAAGGAGATCATTTGGCTTGGGTATGCTTTTGGGTTGAATATCTTGAGATCTGAAATATTGGGTTATTGTTTCAAAAGCTTGATCTATATGAAAGTAAAGTGGAAAGCGAATCTGTGAAGGGTGATCTCTCGAGCGCATGATCAGATCTGGGCATCCAACTAACTGTAGCACACTGGTGATTTGCATACTCGGCCCTAATCAGATGTACGCAGGTGTTTAACGGGGTAACTGTGTAGGTACGCAGAGCAAAAGAAGGGTAAATGTGTGGGTACGCAGAGCAGAAAAAGGGTGACTGCGTGGGTACGCTGAAGCAGAAGAAGAAGGGCTGCGTGGGTACGCAACACAACAGTGGTTCATGTGCGTACACACAGTAAAAGTACGCGGCGCGATAGTCTTTCTGAGTGCGTACTACAGTGGGAGTACGCGACGCGATAGTGTATCTGGGTGCGTACTATATGCAGCGCGGTAGAAGAAGCAGTGCGTGGGCACGCGGCACAGCAGAAGGAACTCTGCGGGTATATGCAGGGAAGCAGAAGGTGAAGTGTGTAGCGACGCAGGCCAGAGAAAGGAAAGTTGCGTATCTGTCTCATGACTATCTGTTGACTGAATTTTTCTGTTGATAAGGTGTTCTGGGTTTAGTTCTGTTTTGTTGATCTGGTTACTGTTGTTGACTGTGAAATCTACATGTACTTGATGATCATTTTATGTTTATGAAAGGTGGTCCTTGTAAGAAAAGAAGTAGGGGGTTGTAGCTCCCTTCCAAGAGGGACTGGAAAACGAGAGAGAGTTGTAGCTCTCTGCAGGTTGTAGCCTGCGTACTGGTAAAGGACTGCACCAGTACAAGACCATTGTAAAAGGAGTTTCTAATTTGAAAGAAGATAGAGACATATTGCAGCAGGTGGTTTTCACCCACATTGGGTTTCCACCTTATATCTGGTGTTCTTTGATGTGACTGTCTGTTTTTCTTGTTCATGCTCATTATTTTATGGTATTGATATGCAAAAATAATTCAAATTGTAAATAATGAAGATTTGGTAAAAGAACTAGATAATACTGATTCACCCCCCCCTCTCAGTATTATTTTCAACAATTGGTATCAGAGCCGGTCCTTCTAAAGAAGCTTGATCGCTTGAAGGAAGATCTTTCATCATGAGAAACTACGAGAGGGAAGCATCTATTAGGCCATCGGTTTTTGATGGGACAAACTTCAATTATTGGAAGGTAAGAGTTACTGCCTATCTTCA
>APFE030203669.1:0-19763 GCA_000404065.3 Pinus taeda
AGTAAAAATGGATGTTGTAATTTAATGTATGTTAAACATATTAGCTTGGTTAAAATAAAAAATAAAATAAAAATCAACTATTAAATTTATTAATTTTTATAAATTACTAATAGTAATTTTGAAGCTCCAGGTTTATGATAACCCATGGTATTGACCCATGGTAATACCAAGATCTTACAAGATTTTGTAATTGAGTAAAATATTCACCATGCCTAGTGAGAGATTCACCAAAAAATTATATATACATATTATATTATTGATAAAATCGCCTTCCATTTTTCCTATATACCATGGAGATTCACCCATTTATTATACGTATAAATTTAGGGGGGGTTCTTAAAATTTTCCCTGCGTGAGACCTCTTCCCTGTGTCTTTGGATTCTTTTGTTGGTTCATCATTTGAGATGACTCCAATAGTGAGAAAATCCTTCTCGAGAACAGTAGCCTCTTCATAATTTTATGTAAATGCTTGTCATAGCTTGCTTCACAAACTACACAATGCTTGGTAGCAAGCTAGAGGTGTAGTAATCTATGGTGATGGAATCATGAGGTTTTGTGTGTTCTAGAAATTTTTTTAAGATGCTATTGAACCTCTAGTTGAAATATTTTAGTTTTTCCTTTTGATCCATCTTAATATTACCCAACACTTTCAATAACATGGTAGGGGTCATATCATCAAGGAATATTTCAAGGAAGATCTTCTTGAACCCCCTCCAATTTTGGATTGAGTTTGGAGGAAGGTTTTGATACCATATAGTTGCTCTACCATCCAAGGTACGTGGGAAAACTATACAAGCAACATCATCGTAATGTACCTCAAGTGTTTGAATATGTAGGTAAAAGTTGTCCAAATGGTCTTTTTCCTTCACTGTCCTATTAGGGTCATACTTCATGAACAACTTCTCTGAATGACTTGCCATGTTGTGTAGAACACCCAAAAGTGCATGTGGGTACTAAGTCATCTAATCCAAATTTTCGTCTATCATGTCCTCTTCTTCATTGTCCTCCTCTTCTTTATTAGAATCTGATGTTTCTTCCTCCTCTTCTTCTTCTTGACCTGTCCTACTGAAAATTGTGTCTAAGAGTAGAGTGTTGTCTCCGTCACCACCATAAATGAGTGGAGGATATTCTTTTTTTTTCCATAAATTCTGCTAACTATTCAAGAGAGGAAAGAACCATGTCTTCAAGAGTTGAAACTACTATCCCTATGGAGGTGGCCTTGTTCTTCTTTTGAGAATATGGAAGATTGATTACTCTCAGAATCAATCCAACAAATTTTGCAAATTTACAGGTTATAGGGAAAATAGCCCGAAGTTGATCGTACGAAATTTCACGTTGAGGCCTTAGCTGAGAAGATTCATAAAATTCATAAGCATGAGTAGGGGAGATGCAATGAAAATCATTGCCTTGACCAGATGATGGAATGATGGGGTCTATGGGTTTATCAGCCATAAAATATTGGCTACCCTCATTCTAGCACAATAAATATTGACGTGTTGGACCCACCATTATTCAGGGGATGTCCCTGGTATGAAGCCCAAATCAGGGGATCTCCCTGGTATTCAAGGGATCTCCCTGGTGTAGAAGTCCCTCTGGTATAAAGGCTCGATTGCCAAATCCTTAAAAAAATTCCTTGCCTCTAGCTATCAGTACGAGATAGGGATGCAATGGTGTCCTTGAAAAGCATGGGAGGTGTGCCTAGTGAGTGTGAAATTGCAACTGTGTCAAGGTTCTCCTACTGCAAATGGGGGAGAGAAGTGAGCCTCTAAGTGAAAGGTAATAGTGCCACCCAGGAAGAGACATACATGAACCAAAATGATCTATCTAACATCCAGTGGAATAGTCCACAATGGATGTAATGGTCATTACAACCAACAAATAGGCAAATATCTATCTAATATCTCGTGGAATAGTCCACAAGGATGGGACAACAATAACAACCATTATAGCACATTCTCAATAAGGTAAGAACTAAAATAAACAAAATAATTCAACTATCTTAGTACATGTGAAAGCAAACATGAAGTACAAACGTCCACAGGATAGTCTTACAAACATTCATAGACCCTGCATGAAGAATGTTCTTGTCTTAAAGGCTTATGGTATTAAGCAAATGTTCCAAGACACATGTGTACAATGTACATTGCTAGCCCCAATAATGGGACATTGGAGCCACTCCTTTCTCCTGAAAGAACTAGCTGATCTCTCTAATGCCTTGTGGGAGGATCCAAGATGAAAAGTCTTTTTCTCATACAATGAGGGGGTATATGTAGCCAAGGGGTGATGCTTCCCCTTTGTGACTCTTTGACTACCCTCATGAATGTTCAAATTCATATGACTTTTCAACTTACATGACTCTCCATATTGATATGTGTCCTTTGGACTTCCACTTTACAATACATTTGAATACAATATACATGGTCGACAATAGTGATGTGGCATATAACCACTCATGACATGACATGACTTGACACTGGTGACATGGATTTCTTAGTGATGTGTCAAACACAAGTCACTATTGCTTTTGAGTGTTGGATGTATTGTTGGATATGATTTCTCTTTACTTTGAATGGCTAGGTGATGCAGAGTCTTCAATGATATTTAGCCTTAGATGGTAGTGAAAAAATTGTGTCCCTTTGATTTCCTTTGATTGATCCACTTGTGAGTTCAGCTACAAGAGAGTCTTTAGGCATGCTTCCCTCCTTATTCTTCCTCTTCATCATCTAGCCATAACTTGATAGTGTAACTGTTCCTAAAATTCACCCATCATGAGATGACATCAATCAGAAAACCCCCTAATCTAATATGATGCATTCTTATCCATGAACCGATCCCATAAGAAGTCACAAATTGAGGAGAGGGTTCCAGGGACTGCACATTACATAGTTCCAACAGTTAGGGGGAGAGCTTGGGCTTTGAGACTATGAAATGTGCAACTTAGGGAGGTTTGAAGGACAAAACTATGCAGTTTCTGGAGGCACTGATTTTTGTGTGAGGGAAAGGACACTCAGAGAAGCATCTACCCAATTTTTTGGGCCAAGGGAGGTTAGGATTCGTTTCATTTTGAATTTCTATCAGACAAGGGAAAATATTGAGGGTTGAAGATGTGAATTGTGTAGTTCAAGACAATCTGGGAGACACAACTGCACAATTCTCGGGGTCAAGATCGGGAGCTGGGCATAGGAATTGTGCATAGTAGCAGCCCTACAGGACAAGGACTACACATTATGTAGTTCTAAGATTCAAGGTCACAACTCAGAGGGTTTACACTACACAGTGCACATTTTAGTTGGGGCCTAGTGAAGCTAATTTGCTTGGTCGAGAAGACTTTCTAAAAGTGGTTGTGTGGGATAGGTGATGAACTATGATAAAACTTGATTGTAATCACACACCTAACATACTTTGACAACATGACAACATAAATGATCAGAAAACGTAACATATAATTTCCCTCCATGTGATTGCCTCATGACAATAAACAACAAGTGTGACACCTAAGATAGGCTTTAGGATGACTGTGACGACACTTGTGCAACAATGTTCAAGACTTTGTGTATGAATGTTATGGATGTTTACATGGTTGGGACTAACATATACACAAATACCAAATTTTGAAACCATTAGAAAAGGCTTGCATTCATTGTACGAAAGACAAACATGCGAAAAGACAACAACTAACCCATCATGCCAATGGGACTAAAGAACTACAAGAAATCTTATGAAATGAGCTCTAGTGTTTGCAAAAATATTGTAAAAGACCAAGGAAGGCTCTAAAATTGAGTGTACGCTAAAATTTTGGAGGGTGTTGTAGCAACTACAATACTACTATATAACAACACATATGAGGCCCATGTGTTTATAATGAATGAGATGAGAAGGTTGTTGTTCTAAATTAACATTCGAACCTTCACTTTCTCCAACTCTACATGTGGCTTCATTTTCTTCACTAAGTCAAGTGGGGCCCCTTTGAACTACATTTTCTACTCTTTTACATAATCGATGAAAACATGTATGTTTTTGAGATTCTTAAAAACCTATTTTCTCTACTCTTGTATGCCATGAAAAAGGACAAATTCTTTATGGACAGTGACAAACTAGTCATAGATCTTCTGCATGGTTTCTCCAATTATTAATACTTTAGCAAGTATCATTTCTCTCATCTTCCCCAATGTGGAAACATTTTTTTTCTGCTACTCGAATTTGTTCTGCCTCTTGCTTGGAAGCGTGCAAGTCCTTTTCTAGTTTCTCATTCTCCGCTGTCAAATACTAAACATTTAATCTTGTTTCTCCTGCATAGGCCAAGATGGCTTCAGAAATGGTAGTTGGATGATTCCTAGTATCTGAAACTCTCACCCTTTCTTTGATGAATGCATGTGAAGCATGATCATATGCAAAGTTCTTCCTCCGTGCTTTTACAATCCTCTTTTGCAACTCACCGAATGATAGATTGTACACATCCATGACTAGATCGTCATCAAGGAGAGAAAAAATCTCCTTGTTCGCCCGGGGATAGCTCTGCTACTAGAGGTGGTAGATACTGAGGGATGGCCTATGGTGCTCTTAGTATCCGGTCATCATCTTCATGTTGCGGCTCTATTCTTATCCATGTCTGTCATTTAATTCAATTGATCAATCTGCTAAGCAAGCTCCCTATCTAAAATCTGTTTACCTTCCTCCTCAGTTGTTTGTTGTTCGAGTTCATCAGCCTCTATTGGCAATGTTTACTTTGTCATCACACCTTTCCTTTACTCTTCCTCTTTCTTCTGCATTTCTTCTTGTTCCCTCCTCCTAAACTCCTATTCTTCTCCATATCCTGCAACTTCATTTCTTCTTCCCGCAACCTCCGCTTTTCTCTATTCTTTCGCTCTTCTCTCTGCATCCTTTTCTTCCTATTTTCCCTTTGGATTGTAAAAAAATCTTTCTATTTCCATTTTCCTACACAATATTTCTACCTTCTACTGCCCTTTCTTCTAGAAGTGTTGTTGTCTTTGGAGAATCCTTTAAATTCATCACTTTTACTAACCATCTCTTTGAGTCTAGAGGTATTTTATTAGTGCCTCCAAGGATCCTCCTCTGGCCCATGGAATTCCCCACTCATCCATGAAAAGTAAACTCTCACCAAAAGTAAACTCTACTACAATGGTCCTTGAGAATACCGTGGGGATCATACAAATTGAATTACTTATTTCCAAATTCGAGTCTCATTGTTTCCTTAGCCTCAACATCTGCAACTTTCAAGTTCTTTGTCTCAGATAATTTGATGGTGTCATGGTTCTTTCTTCTTCCTGTGTAGTGCTGCTGACAACCCTGTAGTGAGTTGGTATGATACTTCTTGCATGATCATTTTGTTAGTGGCATAAATTTGTAATACATCTGAAGGATTCTCTCTGCTAAACACTCTAATGAAGGTGCCACCTGGTGAGGCATACCAATCTGAAATGTATACTATTTCCTCCATTTATTCTTGGGACATGCAAGGTGGATCTTGTTCAAATATAATATTGTATAGCAGGATGATAAAGTGGTCAATTAGGCATGCCATTACTCCTCGATAACTTCCTTCTCAAAGAAACATGTAATAGATGTTCACGACAATCTCTTGTGGTGTCCATATCTAGTTCATGCCAGGGAACTACTGCTACGCACATATTGGATCCAATAAGTAGGCATTTGAAAATTTCTCTTGTGTTCATGCAGCCGTGGGTGGCATAGAAGAGTGAATCAATGTGTATTATTGGCTCAGGAAACTAATACATTTGGTGAAATTATTCTACCTTGAAGGTGGAAAGCTTCTGCCCACTGGCACTGCTCAATGTCATAGTTTGTTCATTTATATGTGAGACAATATAGCTGATGATGTCCACACATGGGAAGATGGGATACCTACATGCAACCTTGTATAAGCCTAACTTTAGGATATTGAGATAAACCTATCAGCCCTCTAAATTTGGCTCAAAGTCTTTTGCAAACATGTCTTTGATCTGTTGTCATGTTAGTGTTGTTCCCTTCTCTATAAACGTTTGAGTATCCACATACACTGGAAAATCAATTGTTGTCTGTTCAACTGCTTCCTTAGTACTGCTATTGGTGGTTTCCTTTGATGAAACTCTCTTGGATTCCATGGTAATAGTGAATGTTGGATAGGTACTCAATAACTTTTGTACCTGTGGGATTGAGAGGAAACTCATGGAAAGAAAATGTTAGTTTAAAGAAAAACAACTTACAAGGCAAGTTCAAGTAGCACACCAGGCACTAGCTGGGAAAGATTGCAAAATTTTTCCTGACATGGAAGGAGTGGATTCCTGTGCGAACTATAAAATTCATAGTCCCAACATCCAAGCTAGAAGCCTACTGATTGAAACTACACAATGCACATCTCAACATAGATAGAGGCCTAGGAGAGACTATGCATTGCATAGTCTCAATGGGCAAGCTGAGAGGCTGGTTCCTGGAGCTGCACTATCTGGAGTTGGATCCATATTAGACTGCATACTACACAATTCCAGAGAGCAATCTTATGTCTTGAGCCTCCATATTTTGTAGTGCCAGTTATGCAATGTGAGATCTGGCCAAGGGAAACCCAGATCTGGCCAAGGGAAGTGTGAAAATAAGGAAATCTGAGAGAAAGTTTGAAGCGGAGTGCATATCTAACTAAGTGTAGATGAATGCATGTGAATCAAGTGCAAAAATTAATCAAATGAAAGGAAAATGAGGTAAGTGAGGAGAGTTGTTACAGCGATGACCATTAGTGAAAAAACAAGAAAACTAATGCAACACTTGCGAAAGGAAATCTATAACTTGAAACAACACTTCTACAAGTTAAAACAATTCAAAATTCTAGAAACCATGAAGAGAAACAAGTGAAATAACAGTTACATAATCCAAATGACAAAAACTGACAGAAAAATTGGCAAAATAAGGCAAAAGTAAAACTGACTCGGAAAAGTGATGAAAATCACATCAAAGGTTCCTTGATCTCTTTGGGAATGCTAGAGCTCCAAGATCAAGTGTGAAAATGAACCCTACGAGTTTCAATTAAATATATTTGGACAAGTTAAGGTTTATGATGTGCATGCCTAAAGCCAAGGAAAAAGTGACACTTGGCGGAAGTTTATAAAAATAATGCAAGTGCATCCTTCAGGATACTAAAATATATGCCTATGCACTGTTGCTGAAAACCTTGTAGTGAGATGGTAAGATATTTCTTATATGATAATTTTGTCAGTGGCATAACTTGGTAAGACATACAAAGGTTTTTCTATGATAAACACTCTAATGAAGGTTCAACCTAGTGAGGCATACCAATCTATAATGTCTACTATCGCCTTCGTTTCCTCTTGGGACATGCAAGGTGGATCTTGTTCAAATATAAGCTTGAATAGTGGGATCATAAAGTGGTCAGTTAATTGTGCCATTACTCCTTGATATTTGCATTCTGAAAGAAAATTGCAATAGATGTTCATGACATTCTCTTGTGGCGTCCATGTCCAGTTCATGCCAGGGAACTGCTGCTATGCACAGATTTCATCCAATAAGTATGCATACATATAGAACTTTTCTTGCTCATCCTTGGGAAGATTCTGATCCTGTGCTACATGGGCCTTCAATTTTTGACCCAATAGATCTGAATAGTTGAATGGCCTCCCATCATTCACCAAGTGATCCAACAAGATTATCCACCCTTGAGGAAAGGATTTTGTGCTCTCTTGTCCATAGATTCTACAAGAAAATATAATCAAGATATGGTAAGCCTTCTTGAGGGGATTTTTCTTATACACATGGGTGGGTGTATGTCAAAACTTTGATGGCTCTTTCACCTAATGTTTGAAAAGGTCTCTTATGTTCATGTAGTTGTGGGTGCCATAGAAGAGTGAGTCCACACACTTTACTGGCTTGGGCAAGTGATACATCTCATGAAATTATTTTTCCCTGAAGGTGAAAAGCTTCTACTTGTTGGCACTGTGCCATGTCGTAGTTTGTTCATTTGTATGTGAGACAATCTATCTGATGATGTATGCACATGGGAAGGTAGGATACCTACATGCAGCCTTGTATAACCATCATTGTCGGATACTGAGATAAACCTACTGGTCCTCTAAGTTTTCCTCGAAGTCATTTGCAAAAGTGTCTTTGCTTTGCTCTGATGTTAGTGTTGTTCCCTTCTCTATAAACAACCTAGTCTCTGCATACACTGGAAAATGGACTCATGTTCTCTAAACTTATTCCCTAGTACTACTCTTAGTGGTTTCCTTCAAAGCATCTCTCTTAGATGCCATGGTAATAGCGACTACTAGAGAGGTGCTTAACAACTGTTGTACCTACAGGACAGAGAGGGAAGTCATGGAAAGCAAATGTCAATTTAAATCAAAACAACCTAAAATGAAAGTTCAAGTAGCACACCGAGCTCTAGATGGGAAGTATTGTGCAATTTTTCCTTACAGGGGGTACTGGTTTCCTACATGAACTACACACTATGTAGTTCCAACAATAAAGGTGGAAGCTTCCTGGTTGAAACCTCGCAATGCATAGTTCAGCCCGGGGAGATGCCTCAGAGAGACCTCACATTGCCTAGTATCATTGGCTAAGCTAAGAGGATGGCTCCTAGAACCACACAGTCCATACTTGGAGCCAGCTTAGACTACACAATGCATAATTCTAGAGGCCAAGTTTGTGGCTTGAGCCTCTGGATTGCGTAGTGCCAATTATGCAAAGTGAGATCTAGCCAAGGGAAACCCAGATATGCCCAAGGGAAGTGTGAAAATAAGAATATATGACAGATAGTGTGAATTTGAGTACAAATCTGACTAAGTGTAGATGAATGCATGTGAATGAAGTGCAACAATTGATCAAATGAAAGGAAAACTTAGTAAGTGAGGAGATTCACTGCAATGGCGACCATTAGTGCAAAAACATGAAAACTAATGGGACACTTGGGAAAGGAAATCTATAACTTAAAAAAAAAATCTTCTACAAGTTAAAACAAGTCAAAATGCGAGAAACCATTAAGAGAAACAAGTGAAACAACAATCACACAAGCCAAATGACAAAAAGTAACAGGAAAGCAACAAAAGATGACAAAAGAAAAACTCACCTAGAAAAGTGATGACAATTGCACTGAAGGTTCATTGAGCTCCTCGGGAATAATAGATCTCTAATATCAAGTGTGAAAATGAGATCTAGAAGTGTCGATTAAATAGATTTGGACAAATTACGGTTTATGATGTGCATGCCTAAAATCAAGGAAAAAATGACACTTGGAAAAAGTTTCTAAAAATAGCGCAAGTGCCTCCTTCGGGATACTAAAATAGATCCCCATGTTTTAGGGTAAATCTTTTTTTCTTTTTTCTTTTTCCAAGGAAAATTGCGATGCACACTGCCAGAAAAGATTATACAGTTATAGAGAACTAGAAAACATTCCAACTCAGTGCGCTGCACAATTTCTGAGCTTCCTGAGGGTTGCACAATGTTTGGGCTCAGTTCTAGGTTTCCTCCTCATTACTATGCATTTTCTGAGCTCAAGTTTCGTTGGAAGTCATGATTGTGCAATTCCCATCGTCAAGGTTGGTTTCCCTCCAAGATTGCATATTTCTTAGAGGAAAACCCAAAACTTCTATGGGACCAAGTTAGGAGATCAACTTGTGAGTTAGAAAATCAACTAAGAAAACACAAGCGAAAATGAAAAGAAGAGTCTTAGTTGAAGTATGAATACCCAGATCAATGCGAGATGAAATGTTGTTGTTAAGAAGGAAGTTTCCAAAATTGAAGCATAGGCAAAATACTGGAGGGTGGTTGTAGTTGCTACGACATGTACATATATCCAATAGTGGCATATATAAATTAGTTCAAACTAACCAACTTGAAACTATAGATTACTTAAAGGTCATGAATTCAACTCCTATAGAGATATTTTCGCTCGGAAGTACATATTGTACTTTGGTTTTATGTCAAAATTCCTAAAAGCCTTAAGTAGTTCAATAATTTTGTAAATTTCCCACCCTATCAAGTCTTTTTAAAAATCATTTGAAATTATAAGTCTAACTTAATTCTCAATGTCAATTATCATTTCAACTTTATAATTCTTAGAGACAAGAACTATATCTTAAGATTAACTTGATAAAGTAGGTTATCATAAAAGCTTGTCATTTGGAGATAATTTTGAAGAGCTTAAACCTATATTATTCTCTTCATTTTAAATCCAACAAGGAAATGCTTTTGAAATTATGTATTTTTTTAGAGATATCTTAATTTTGAAGTTGTAAGTGTAAATAAATGTTCAAAAACTCACCATTCAAAATTATGAAGTACCATTATGTTAAAACTTAGCCCAAGGTTTAATAGAAATAATATTTCACTTTAAAAACCTTTTAAAAAAATTGAAACATAAAAACAACTTTTTTGAAATAATCATCTATGTTTAATGTAATTCCTTTGAGGTTATGAGTTGCAAACTTTATAACTAAGGTGTGTTAAATGTTAACTTTTGGACAATCTTTAATTTTGAAAATTTCATATCATGTAATTAATTAGAATGTTTGATATTAAATGTGAGATGCATGTGTATTGTTAACTAAATGTTTTATGTCTTTAAGAATAAAACAAAAAAAATATTAGTGAAAAAGGTAATAGTTGGGAAGAGAAAGGTGTTTAAGTTGTTCAAAGAGTAGCTAACCCTCAGCCCAAAGAAAGAAAAAAATTTACTCAGTTATTCACTGGAAAAAAAGTGAAAGGAAGGAGAGTCTCTTTTTTCACTCTCTTGGTTGGAGATAAATGCCGAGGAGAAAGAAAAACAAGTATTGTTGGAGAGAAATGATGTTCATATTCTTATTCTAGGGTTTTACAAGAGAGAAGGACAATGGATGCCTATATGGTAGTTGGCGACAAATACTAGTAAATGATTTCTAGGGCACTAGTTATTGGAAACTTGTCTCTTGCAAGAAGGAAACACTGAATAATCAATGTTAAATGGGGGGGATAGTGGGTTGGGGAACCTAATAGAAGGAGCTTAGCTTATGATTGTGTGGTCGAACAACCTTATGATTAATTATGTCAAACTCCGAGATAAGTAACTAATACCTGAAGACAAATAATGGATTTGTAAATTTATTGTTAGTTAGATAGCTTACAAAAGGAAATAGTGACTATGAAGTGGACAATCCACAATGATAATATCCCATATCCTCTTAGAGAAATGAAGGGGAATAGAATTACTAGATATTGACCATGCTCTATTTTTTCATAGATTTAATGAATTTAATATGCAAGATATAGAATATTGTTTACGATGCAGGAATGAAAGTTACATTGTTGGACAAAGTGGTGGAACTGAAGGCCACAAGAAGTAGACATACTTTTTTTTTAAACAAATAAAAACTAAAATTCTTTTCTTTAACAAAGGAATTATGTATCATTTTCCAACCTTGTGGCTATGGTGTTGCGGCTACCTAAGAAATGTAAAAATCCTTTCTTATTTTTTGTAGGATTTTTTTAGCTTACACGTAAGGGTTAGTATCGAAACTTGCTAAAACATGAGCATGATGGTTCAATGCAGTCCCATGGTGATTGGTCTAGTATCTAAATGAACACAAAATGCTACGAAACCAAAACAATTTGGTACCTCTGTAATAATAAATGAATGTAGAAAATAAAAATTGAAAAATATGTACTAATAGTGGAATGCCGAGAATAGGTAGTGTGAGAACCTCCAATAACAAGAACACAATGTTGTAATTCCATGGGAAAGAATCAAAATTTACATTACTTTCAAATAACCCAGAATCAAGAAAATGTAGAGTAGGAAAGCTGGGAAGGAAACAAAATACAAAGCTCCATTCTTTTTCATTAAATAAAGATAGTAATTGCATATTTATGTAAGAAACATGATAAATTGAATATAATCATTATGAGTAAAAATTGTCCATAAAAATAAGTATAAATATTCCTTAGCAGAAATTTCTTAGGGTTTTGGCCTAAATTAAAACATAGAAATACATAATATTTGAGCAAATGACTACACTCAGCAAGCAAAGTCTGAATGGGAGTAGTTGTAGTCGGGATCATTTCCCTTAGTGCTCTCAAATACCCTTGGAGGCTGATACTCGGTTTTTTCAGTTTTGTGAGGGTTTATAGAAAGAAAAATAAATGAAATCCCTTTATGGGTAAACCCCCTTTCTTGAAAACAAATCCCAACCCGATCCCTCGAAGAATCAAGTAGTTGAGGAATGCCTCTACGAGGCCATAGTAGTGGCGATCCTACACCATGATTTTAAAGAGTCGTGTACCCCTTGTTCTCATAACCTGTCTCCCTTGCATCAGAATATTATAAACAAAACATGTTGAACACTACACAATATGTGATAAAATCTTTAAAAGAGGTACTTCTGTCTTGGTGAACCTTTAAAAGAAAGATAAAGAAATTTTCCATATATTTCTTTATCAGTCAATATTTTTTTTTAAATAAAGGAAGAAAAAAGAGAACCTTACTTGCTTACTATTGCCATGAGATGATTGAGATGTATGTTCATTTCCCGGACACTTTTGATGCCGACCCATGACAAAAATAACATATGAACGAGTAGTAAGATCATTGTGGAAGGAGGTAAGTGGAGCAGGATTCAACATAACAATGAAGACATAGGGCTCCAACAACAGAAGACATAAAAATTATAAGTGAGAAACCCTAATCCCTTCAATCGAGCAACAAAACCTAGCATCAAGAAATGACTACCATCGAATGGAGGTGACGAAGGACGAGTAGTTGAGATCACCCAAGGAATCCCATCACTTGGTAACTTGTGCCAAGAGATTGACAACTCATCGAAATTCTAGATGGTTTAAAACCCTTGCACAAAATACTTTATATATTAACAACCCCACCATGGTGCGAAGAACTCATATAATCTAGCTAATGATGTTGAGTAGTATAAATCGACTATATAAGAGACAAACATCAATAATAAAAAAACAACTGTATAAAATAAATTTATAGTACACCATGTCAATATTTCCTCTCAGAGTAGTGGGTAGATTAATTAATATTATGCTTGGATGGAAAGAATAGTTTAAGTACCTCTTAATGAGAATTGGAAAAAAATATAGCACCACATAAAGATGTTGAAATTTTGTGTTAGGTAAGGTAAGTGGGTTAATTACGAAACCTATTATCCTTCCCTTAAAAAAATAAGTTCATTCAGGGTTGAAAATTATAAGTGCTAGTACTTCACACTCTTAATACATGTTTTTATATTTGATGGAATTAACAGACATAATAGGTGTTCAATTCTAGATAGATGTCAATATAATGTAAAATTAATTTCATTAGAAAATAAATTCCGTTGCTAGTCAATTTAACATTTTGTCAATTCTTTAAAGTGGCGCAAAATATAATGAACATCCATAACTCCAATTTTTATTCCAGATATTACATGAGAGAGAGAGAGAGAAAATAAATTATTTTGACTCTATTTGTGTGTGTGTAGGAGGAGACATTAAAAATGGTATTAGAGATTAGGTGTCAAAATTGGAGACCTTAGCCAATCATGTTTTTCATTGTGAGTAAATGTTATCTCTCTTACTTATTACACATAGGAAGAAAGTCAGAGAAATTAGTTAACATAGTAGAACATCCGGAGGATATCTTGCTAGAGAAGAGGAAATATTTGTATACATGGGATAGAAAGCTCAGATCCCTAATAGAGAGATGATGGACATGATGAGCGAATTTTTTAATCAGGTGATTAACCTCTGGGAAAATTAGGAGCGATTGTGGAAGGCCAATGCAGATGAGGAACATGTGATAAGGAACCTTTCAAACATGCTCCATTCCAATACAATAGAGGGAACCAGAGATGCAAGGAACAAGGAGGAATCTCTCAGAAGAAGAAATATGGAATAGGAGATTGAGAATCGGAAAGGATTGGATGAAGATGGAGAGCATAGCCCATCTCAAGCTATAGATCAGCTAGAAAACAGACCAAAGGTGGAGCTACATGGTGAATTTAGGAAAATTTAGCCCACGACCTATGATGGAGAGATAGTGGAGGCAACAAAGGTCTAGATGCTAAATATAAATCATTATTTCCAAGTATTTGATTACAAACCAAAGATTAAAGCTAAATTGAATATTTATCATGTACATGGAAACACATCCTTATGGTGGGAGGAAGTTTGTATAGTGCACAACTTAGAGGGAAAATACGTCTAATGGGAGGAATTCCAGTGATTGTTTAAGGAGAAATGCTTAACATAATGCTACTTTGATACTGTCGTAAACAATTTCATGACCTAAATTTGGGGAAAATGATGATGGATTAATATAAAAATGTACACACTAGCTATGATATGTGCCTTATATTAAGGAAGCGAAGGTAAAATTTCAATGATTCATAAGTTTCTTTCCACCCTCCTTCAAAGAGTGAATAGAGTATGGTAATCCTAAGACTATGGACAAAGTTATTCGAAGATTAAGAATCTTCTACCACCAAGCCAAGTAGAGGAATGAAAAATTGAAATCCTAGAGAAATAAAAAGAAGTACCATGGCTAGAACATCAATAAGGGTATAAGGAATGGTCCGACCAAGCAGAACAATAAAGGAGGATCTAATAGAAAATTTTCATAAGAATATTGACAGCCATAGAAAATTCAAGCCTAGACACAAACATGGTCAATGCAGACAAAGAACAATAAAGAAGAAAATGGAAAGGATAAATAGCCTCTGAAGTGTTGGGGATGTGGGGAACCCCAGTTATTAAGAAATTATCCCTATAACCTAAGATCTATGCAAAACCTTTAGAACATATAAGAAGCCTCTACCATGAATTATGTAGCTAGAAATATTCCATGAATCATTGTTGCATTGGAAGATTGTCAAGTGGAGCCCCATTCCACCATGAGAGAGGTTGAAGGTAAAATTCATGACTAACCAATTATAATGTTAATTTATCTAGGTGCTAATTTAAGTTATATTAGTCCGAAAATTATAGAAAATTATAAGTTAGAATCTATAAAATTTAATACCCCATTGCTGGTTCAAGTAGTAACAAGAGAAAAAAGAAGGGTTAGAATCATAATTAGGGATTGTTGGGTGGGTATGAATGGAAATCCAAACTCAGTTAACTTAAATGTATTACCTTTGGGCTTGTATGATGTATTTATTTGTATGAACTGGCCAGAGAAGCATATGGAAGTGGTGAACTGTTTGGAGAAAATTTCTACCTCTGTCATTGATAATGGACAAATTCAAATTACTCAGGGTATTCCTAAGCATGTCTCTTTAAGCCAGATACTAGCTTTATAGCTAAGGAAGGTGACCAGGATGGGGTGCCAACTCTTTTCTTTTAAAATAGAATACCCCACCAAGAATTAAAAAATGACACTAGAAGGGATATAAGTGGTAAAAATTTTATTACATGTATCTCTAAAAGAAAGTCCAAGCCTACCACTAAAAAGGGATGTAATTGTTTCTATGGAATTGGTGCTCAGAGATGTTGTAGTTTCTAAATCTCCTTAGAGAATGACAGTTCCTAAATTGATGAAATTGAAGATCAAGTTATAAGAATTATTGGAAAAAGGGTATATCAGACCCAGTGTGTCCTCATGGGGAGCACCATTTCTATTCATTAAAAAGAAGGATGAAACTCTTCGACTTTGTACTGATTATAGACAGTTAAATAAATGAACTATGAAAAATAAATACCCTTTGTCGATAATCGATAACCTTTTTGACCAAATAAAAGTACTAGTTATGTTTTCTAAGATATATCTCACATCAAGGTACCATAAGCTAAGGATCTAGGAAGAAGATATACCTAAAACAACTTTTAGAACTTGATATGGTCATTGCGAGTTCATTGTTCTGCCGTTCAGTTTGACCAATGCACCAACTTTACTTATGTGCCTAATGAATGGTGTCTTTAGTAAGCTCCTGTATAAATTTGTGTTAATTTTCATTGACAACGTATTGGTTTACTCCTAGACAATAGAGGAGCACAAAAAACATTTGAAAATAGTAGTCAAAACTCTATGAGAAAATGAGTTGTATGCAAGATTCTCAAAATGTGAATTCTGTCAGTAGAAAATATAGTATTTGGGCCATATAATTTCTAGGCAGGGGATCTCAGTGGGCCTAGAGAAGATAAAGGATACACTAGAGTGGCTAATCCCTAAAGACGTGGTAGACGTTAGGTCCTTCATGGGACTAACTCGCTACAACTGCTAGTTTATAAAATGATTCTCTAAGCTAGCCCACCCCATAACATAACTTTTGAAGAAGGGAGTGAAGTTCATATGGACTCCTCAGTGTCAAGAAAGTTTTAAAAAATGAAACAATTGCTTACTATGACCTCAATATTAAAAATAGTTGATTTAGAGAAAGATTTCGAGCTCTATACAGATGCTTTCTAGAAGGTTTATATGGAGTTTTGATGCAAGAAGGCCATGTTATAGCCTATGAGTCATGGAAAATCAATGAGAATGAAAATAATTATTCAATTTAGGACTTGGAGATGGCAGTAGTAATTCATGCCCTCAAGATTTGGAGGCATTACTTAATTGGGAGGAAATTTTACTTAGTTATAGACCATGTCAGCCTCAATTATTTCTTTAGCCAGCTAGATCTAAATGGTAGAAAAGACAAGTGGATGGATTTTCTAAGTGAGTAAGATTTTTGAAATTAAACATATTAAAGGTAAAGCGGATACAACAGCGGATGCCTTGAGTTGAAGTTTAATACAAGTAAACGAAATTGTTGTAACTATAAGTGAAATAGATTTGCGGGGTATAATAGAAAAGAACATTGATGCCGACCCAAATTATAAACTGATATGTGAAGACCTGAAAGGATAAACAGAACAAGAGAAGTGGTTTGGGAATACTATTAATGACAAGGAGTTGTTGAGTTATAATGGGAAATTATATATACCCAATAAAGAGGAAATAAAACAAGTTGTCTTGGATGAATACCATCAAAAACCATATGCAGGACATCTAGGTTATCAAAGAATGATCACCTCCTTAAGAAAGGAATTCTTTTGGCCATGGATGAAAAAGGAGGTGGAAGAATACTTGTCCATTTGTTAGGAGTTTCAACTGGTCAAGGTTGAACATCAGCACCTTGTAAGAATTTTGAATCCCCTGCCCACACCTGAGTGGAAGTGGGAAGTAATAATCTTGGATTTCATTATTGGACTACCTAGGACTTTGAAAAAACATGATTCCATCATGGTAGTAGTAGGTAAGTTGACAAAAGAAACATATTTTGTACCAATACAATCCACCTTCAAAGTTATTCAAGTGGTAGATGTATTTATGAAGGGAAGTTTTTAGTCTACATGGGGTCCCTAAAGTGACTATCTCATAAAGGGATCCAACGTTCACCTCCAACTTTTGAAGGGAATGTTTACTGGATTGGGTACTTAGTTAAAATTTAGCACCATGTGTCACTCTTAGAAATATGGCTATACTGAGAGAGTGAAGCAAGTATTACAAGAAATGTTACACATGTATTGTATGAATCAACCCACAAAGTGGGAAGAGTACATCAATTTAGAGGAGTTCGTGTACAATAACAGATACTAGTCATCACTAATGAAGGGCCCTTTTGAAGCACTTTATAAAAGAGGGTGCCATGTACCTGTTATCACTGAAAATATTTCAAAAAATTTTGGACAACTTGTATGGTTTCAAATTTGTAAGTTAGCCCTGGTCAAGTCATTTCTATTGTTTTATTTAAGGAGTCCAAAACATAGGATAGAGTCTCGTTCCCTTTGTTAAATATGGTCAACAATCTTCTTTTACCCACCATTGGTCCCACATTTATTTAAAGTGTCATGTGTTCAGGTTGTTTCAAAAATTACATGCGCTACAAAATCAACTAGGAGTTTTCGTAGCACAAACTCATAAAATACACTATGTGCGCTACAAAAAAGGGATTCGTAACTAGGAGATTTTGTAGCGAAAAACACAGAATTTAAACTGGTTGCACTATGAAATCAGGGATTTGTGCCAGTTCTTGTCTAGCTCTCTTTTCCATCAAAATCCATTAATATTTCATCACCATGTGTCAGTCCTTGAACCATGCCTATCACATGCAATCATTCATTCTCATCATTAGATTCATTAGATGTCTTCTACGCATTCTTTCAAATTTCCAAAAATAAGGTGAGGTGAGTTAGTCTTGGTTTTTCCCATGTTCCTTTCATGCATAAGAAGACAGTTGGCAAGCTTAAGGATGACACTCATTAGAACTTTTTGAAAGCTCAAGCGAGGCAGTTCTCAATTTTAAATTCAAGCAACGCAATGTTCAAACCAATATAGTGTAGGTTTATCTTCAAGTTTCCTTGCAAGGATTTCATCGACATGTCTGAAGAAAAGATGAGTAACCAGAAGTCAATTAGCCAAGGAAAAGGGGAAAATAGTGATTACTGATGAAAGCCCAGCTTCAAAGGGAAATTTGAATGATCTCCTCTAGGATATCAATATAGAAGAGTCCCCTCTGGTCCAAACAGATTTATTTGAAGCAGGTAAGAACGAAACAAAAATATTTAAATCTTATAAGAAACTCCAATTTGATGACTAGGTCTTAGAGTTTGTTTTCAAGCCAAGAAGGCCTGTGACTAGGCATTTAAGAAGGTTGCAAGAGGTAGAGCTAGAGGAAAGTGAGACAACGGAGATATCAAAGTTCCTTGAAGAGCCTGTGGTTCCACTAGTGCAACCATGACTAATAGACAAAGATGATAGAAACAAGGTAGTTGGTACTCAAGAAGAAGAATATAGCTTTGAGGAGGTAAAAAAGAAATTGAATTCTGCCAATTTTGAGATTGTTCAACTTAAGAAAAGGGCATGGAAACATGTAGTTGAAAAACCAAATTTCAAAAGAGTAAAATCCATTTGGAAAGATGTAAAAGTTCCAAGACATGAAGTAGTTGACAGTCATGCTCAATATTTCACTTGGACTGTCCCTGCAATAAAGAAGGCAAGATATATCAGAAGGATCAATGGTAAATTAAGAACTAAAATCAGGATGATGAAGAGATAGATTGAGGACCTGCAAATTCAGTTGAGCAAACCAGAAGGACAATCTCAGCATAAAAGAATCGGACAGTAAGTGATTGGATCCTTAACACAATTTTAGTTAGAACATTACCTTTTTGAAGCTATTTATGGATGAATTATGTCAAAGATATGTGGCCTATTGGCATAAGATGAAGCTGTGAAGAAATCACAAGAAGGATAATTTTTGAGAAAAACTGTGTTTTTTGATTCACATAGCAGTTTCGTAACATGCTACGAAACTGTTGTAGCTGGAGTTTTGTTTTTGAATAAACTATGAAATGAAAAAGGGAACCATTATGAAAGTATGTTGCAGCTGAAGAAACAAAAGGGCCACCTCAGAAGTTTTGAATATTTGTAGAAATTTTGAATAATTTAACACATATTCAATAGAGATTATCCTGATCATGTACTATTGCGGAAAACATACATAATACATAAGCTCCTCTACGTTGATCATCAATATAGCAGCATCAATAACAATAAAACATCAAGAGCATTCACACATTAACATAGTATGTATCCCGGGGAAAGCATCTCGCTAAAAACCCCAACTATCTGTATATTAATGATTGAGTCATGTAACATTACACAGCATAATACTTCTCACAAGTATCTCCACCTCTGTTACACACAATACAGCTCAGATCTGATCTCCAAATCTCTTCCGCTTCTTGCCTGCCTCCACTGCTCAATACCTGCATGACAAATGATTGAT
>APFE030203671.1:0-13135 GCA_000404065.3 Pinus taeda
TTCAATCCTATCCCAAGTTGTTCTTAAGGGGGGATTTTAGGATATTCCGACACATAGGAAATAGTTAAGTTCAACTTGGTCTAGTATAGAGTTAGGTATAGAGTTAGCTAAAGTGTGTTTCTTTATCGTTGTACATTTTGTAACTTACAATCCGACGGTCACGATATCTAGTGATCCGACGGTTCATTCTCTCCTCGGTATTACCAACACCTGATCCGTGGCTTGACACCCGATTGGTCCATGAATTCTATTTAAAGTGCATGGAGGGTCATTTGTAGGTTAACCGTGCATGAGAGAAGCTGATGTAAATTTTCATTATTTTATTAATAAATTTCCTGTAGTAGCCACGTTGGCGCAGGCCGTGGACTGTTTCCCTCTATGAGGGTTTTAACCACGTCAAAATACTGGTGTATTGATCTGTGATCTGTTTGTGAGCGGTGTCCTTTTAGTGTTCTATCTGAGTAACTTACCCTGTAAATTCCTACAAAGGTAGTACTGCTCCTTGATGGCAGGATGAAAATAGTGAGCCAATATTTCCATCCTTTTGCTTGTAGTAGGTTTCCCACCAGTCCTTGACGTGGGGGGCTGCTTTGAGAAGAGAGAAAATAATCTTTTCCGGACTCGAAAATTCATGAACAGAAAAATAACCCTCTAGCAGATTAACCATTTATCTATGGCATCTACATCTATCTGACCTTTGAATATGGGGATTTCAAAATTAACTTGTACCTTAAAGGGCATGACATTTCTAGAGTAGCTATTGGAAGCCAGTGCATTGCTTATGGGTAGTTGCTGAAGGATCTGGGCAAAGTTGTCCATCATAGCATTCCTTTGTCGCTCGAGGGATTCTTCGAGCAAGATTTTGATAAGATCTCTTGCCCCCTCATCTTTCTTCTCATCCGCGATGGGAGGCTGTTGGGATTTGAGAGGATGGTCTTGCAAAGGTTCAACTAGTTCAAGCCCTAACTCCTTATATCCCAACCTTGTTGGGGACATGCAAAGAAAAACAGAGAAAAAGAAGACCGCTCTAATACCACTGATCCTGATTTAAACAGGAACACAACAAATTATAGAGATAACCATAAACATAGATATGTAGTAGAAATAATACTTCATTTCATTAATGTAAAATACTGAAATATGCTTACAAACAATAATGGAAATAAACCAGCTAGGGCGATGTAGCTTATCTCTAAGAAGAGATGTGGTGGCTACATGCCTTTGAACTGTCTTAAAATGAGGCTCAAAGGCCTATTTATTGCTGAGAAACAATAGAAAACCCTAAACATCCAAAAACCTAACCCTAGAAGATGAAACGCCGAATTGTGGGCCTCATTTCAGTAAATTGGTACATCAACTTCCTAGGGTCGTAGCTTTGGCATATGATCTCCGTTTGATGTGCACAATATCTCGTTAGAGTGATCTATCCAAGAACTACAACTTTGGGAAGAGCAACATTGGTCCAAGGACGATTTTGCTCCCAATTTTCCCAAAAAACGTCGTTTAGGGCCTCAAAATGGCTTCGAAAGTTCAAGACCCGAAAAATTGCTAAAAATAGTAAGTTTTGCTACAATTAAGGAAACTGAAAATGTTGAGAGAAACAATGGTGGGGGTCCAAGTGGACTTAGCATATGGCCACCAATGTCCACTTGGATTCTTCAACATGGTATCAGAGGGTTGGCTCAGCAGTCAAAGAAAAGGGCAGATAAGAGGCATTTAGAGGCCAAGGAAACAATCTAGCTTAAGGATCTTCAATCAAATAAAAAGACCTAGAAGAAGTCTACATCATCAAGTCTATAGAAAAGGGTTTGAAGGAAAATAGTCAAAAGATGTAACATTCATGGCAATGACTTTGGTGACTCCCATAATTTTGATCTAGGCCATTCCAGAATGGCATTACTTCTATAGTCTTCACATCTCAAATTATCAAAATCTTGATGCTCAAGGGTATACATAATCAGATCACCTACAATGGGTCTCAAAACACTTCAATCATAAGTCATATGGACATAACTCGATGTAGAATGAAGGTGTTTATTGACTCAACCTTAATAACTCTATTTATGAGTCTCTATACATCATGACAAGCAACCTCAAGTTGATGCTGCAAGGATCAGATATTCAAGCTGATTATTTTTGAAGGCTTGAAGATAAGCTTCAACAAGGATCCTATCCGGAGGTAGAATCAACGCATCTACCTCAATGATCAACTTGAAGATCTCATCTTCACGTATCAAGTAAGTATCTTTTAGTTTATAATTAAGTTTGGTTTAATGACTTCATCATTGCAAGAAGATTGATGGGTTAGATAGGTCATCAAAAGGTCTCGCAGTAAGATTGATAGAATCCTTATGAAGAGGTAAAGTTAGCACATCAACGTCTCCTTTCAAGTCATAAGAACTGTTAAGGTTATATGAAGTAAGAAAGGAGACACAAGAGGGGTACATGAAATGGTAGAGGATATACTCCCTGAAATGAAGTATAGAAGGTGCCAAAGAATGAAGAAATATCTTCATGAGATCTCAATTGAGAGATTTGGGAAAAATATGAATATACAATCATCATCAATAAGCAAAGTGGCAAATCATCATAAATAGTTTTTTGGTCTCTATTTCAGATAGAGAAAGACAAGTTGATAGAACTCAAATAAGTGCAGATAAGTAAAGGAAGGTTAACAAGACAAAAAGGTACTATGGAACTCATATCGTCGGAAGGATGGAGGTATATGAAGAGAGATCAGATAAAGAGGGAATAATGGATCTCCATTATAAATGAGATGGTGTCCCTCTCAAAAGGATCCTGTAAGAAGTCCTTGCAGATATGATCATGGTACAAAGATGCATCGTGACATCATGAAAACAAGAGCTCATATGAATCATAAAGGATATAGTTCTTGGGAATCTCATTGTACATTGATAGAAAAGAAGAAGTCATCCAGGTCAAAGGAACATTTTCTAGATGGGGATATATTAAATTCTAAAGAGTATCTAAATGGAGGATCCCCTAGCATGGGAAGGAAACAAGAGTTTCATCAGGATTTCCAATTTGTGGAAATCATGAGATAAAGGACCGATGACATAATGAAGCTAATCAATGGATTGAAGATCCATTCAATCAAGAAAGCTGCATAAAGTAGCTTGAAGAAAAAAATGAGGTATGTATACTTGTAATTGTATTTGTATTTGATTTCATGTTATACGGTTGTAGGTAAAATTGATCAAGCATGATAAAAAGGGAAAGGATGCAAAAAGGCATAAGTTAGACTAGATGAAATAAACATAATATGTAGTTATAATGTAGTATGAGGTAGTTTATTACCATTGAATATCTGTGAGAGCTCCTGGGAATGAAATACATGAGGATGAAAGGGATTGTGAAACATGCAACCATCATGAAGGTAGTCAACATCCAGAGGGTTGGGTAGACTTTACTAGGAAACCTCCCAGAATGATGTGAAGACTCTGATGGAAGTCTAAACAATCAAGACCCTTAAAAACAAATATAATTGGGAGATGTGTCAACATGTATGCAAGATGATTGATGCCTATAAGAAGATGTCACTAGAAGAATGACATCACCAAAAGGTAATATGTAATTTTTTTTTTGGTGTCTAAATCTTGGAAAAGTCTGGGTATGTGTGCAGGATCAAGTAAAGGAGAGTTATGAAGGATGTCACAACTATTTACCTTGTGATCCAGAGCAATCACTATTGAAGAAAAGTGAAGAAAGATGAGCTTATGAAGGAAGCCCTATATTTAAAGCCAAGGAGGATACTTTCCGGGAAAGAAGGAATGACATGATGAAGGAAAGTGATGGATGGTTGAACTCTACATATGAAGAAATTGATGACATCAAAGTATTGGATTGTTAGTAAACTAGAAGACCCTATAAAGCATTGATGATAGAGTCCCTGGGTAAGAGGGAGCTCTGGGAAGTTCCTATGAGCAAAGGAACTCGAGTAAGTTTCTGAGAAAAATAGCAACTTGGAACTCATCCCTGATTAAGAGGAAGAGTTAGACAAAAAATTCTTGTCATCATCTAATGGAGGATTGTGTAATCATCTGGCATCTAACACTCTTTGAGGATGTGGTAGGGCATCCAAGAAAACAGTGGGCAAGAGGACCGATATTCTTGAGGGATGGGAACCCAAGATGATAATAGTCCTAGTAGGGCATCCTTAGAGAACACCTGGGTGGGTATGACCCTAAGAGAGACAATGATGATGTGTGTCTATCAGTCATTGGTCTCACCAACATTGTGCTTTGATCTAAGTGAGCGATAGAGCTATTAGTCAAGGCCTTACTAAATGGAAATAATGTTGGTTGAAATGATGCTATAACATATGGATTGCAAATATAATTCTTCTTGTGAGAAATTCATTAGATTAAGAATGAAAAAGTACCATTATCAATACCTCCCTAGTTAAGAGGGAGTGTTGAAGAAAGTGTAACTAGGTTCAGTCTTCATAATGGCACAATGTTTCTAATTGATGTAATAAATTATTTTTGTATGCCTGGCTACATGGGTTTCATGAGCAAGAAGTGTCACTAAATGAAAGAATTTTTCTTGATGTCTTTAGGATTTATTTATGTTTCAAAGAGTCATGTTCCGTGCATTGAAACTCTTCATGAGTTTATGTAAATGTAATCAAGTCCACAAAGGTGTGTAGAATCCCTCCAAAGACCAAGAAAAATCCTCCAAAGAAATCTGCAAGTGAAATCAAAAGAAGCTATTCATGTTGGGTCTAGTATCAAATTAATTAAGAAAATGAAAGTCCTTTTGGCCCAATAAAGAGTCATGACGGTTCAGAAACTCATGTGGGCTTACATATATGGGAAAATTACTATAAATACCCACGAAGGGTCAGTGAAAACAACACAAGAAAATTTAAAAAATATGTCTCTGAATTTTCAAGTGTAAAAGGAGCAGAGGATTCACATTTTTGGTAAGTTAGATCTAGGGTTCATCTACGTCCTCGGATGAATATAAGGAGCTGCAGAACCTAGATTAACACCCTCTTGGCATACCTTCGATCTGAAGGTAAAGTCCTTGAATAGATAGAACATGAAAAGATACAGATACAGGCACAATATTAACATACGTTATGGGCTAGATATAATCTTGGACATAGCCGCAGGCAAACAAGACTCTAGATGGCACAGTGAGCCACAGTTTTGGTGAAGCCCTCTTGGTCGTCTCGATATGATGGGAAGAAGCATCCATGATTGTGACTATCACAATCTCGGTAGTTATTCTATATGAAATCACTTCATGGTCACTACCACTAACACGATCACAGTCTAGACATCATGTGGGGAGAAGGGTCACAATGATATAATCATAGCATAAGCTACAACAACTTCTTTGAAAGTGCAGACGTAGTCCTAAGAAAGAAAGATCACAATAATTTAGCATAATCATTACTATCTCACAGTCTTTATGAAAAGGATCATAGTAATCAACCTGTCTCTGCATACCTTATAGCATAGTCACGATTCCAATTATAATCATGATCTTTATGATGGTCTAAAGAGGATGTTCGTGCAGTACATAACATACATATTAGTCATGATCTCATTCTTGAAGAACATGATCTCGATGAAGGTACATAGATCATCTCAATGGTGATTTCCAGTCATGGTGAAAGGATCAGTTCAGTGAATATCTTAAGGTGCAACAGTAGTACTCTCAATGATGGTAGCAGTAATGGAGACCTCAAAGGTGCAACAAGGATGATGATCCCAACAGAGATGGAGTGGTAGATTGTGTCAAGGGTCATGGTCTTGGTATTTGTCAAGGAAATATCTATAAGAATAATTTTGTGTGGGTTTTCCTCTCCAAGAGAGAGAGTTTTTGGCCTTGGCAGAAATCCAAATACTTTGTGTTCTTGTCTCTTTCGTTTTTGGTAGAAATTTGATGAAGCTAACATATACATGATAATAATGAAGTAAACATAAATTTAAGATAAATTATATAAACACTTCACAAATTGTTATCATGTAACTAAGAATCAATGTAATTATGCATGCCCTAGATTCTTCAACAACTATATGGTTCAAATGTATCGACAATGATGATGTGATTTTTGCCAAATGTTTTTTTAATTTTCATGATATGGATCAGAGAATCCTAAATTCAATAATGACCTTTATTAATATTAATAAAATTATCCTTTTATTTTTAATTATAATGATTTATATAAATTACATAAAAATGGGAATAGTGTTAATTATCTTAACTCCTATATATACCTGCCTATATCAATATTAACTATGGATCCACCATGTTCTTAGTAGATCTAGAGTTAAGATGGATCTAGGTTGATTTAATTCTCCGCTTTAAATAGGCTATATTCCACATGAATACCATGGGCAATAGCATGGGTTCTGATAAACTTGAAGCTCAAAAACCATCGATAATTTTCCCAAGTCAAGTTTACCTTAACAACCCAACAAAAAAAATAATAAAAAATAATAATGTAGAATTTTTATTTTAACATAGGTTTAATTTTTATTTTAAACTTTACCTTAACTACTAAACCAAAATTGATACAAAAAATAATAACGCATAATTTTTATTTTAACATAGTGTTATTTTTATTTTTATTTATTTTGACCAAATCAAAATGTTTACACCATATGAAATCACAATATATCTTTGATACTAAACTAGAAAGCAATGAAAAATACATTTTATTTCTAAATAAAATTATTAATATAAAGACATTTCAAACACATTCATGAATCGTAAGACAATAATATTCCTTTGTCCATTGTTAAAGATTCCTTTGGTCATGTGTCCTTTGTTAAAGATTCCTAATCTTTTATCAATGAGTTAAAGGATATTAAGTTGAATCTTGGTGATATTCTTGTTAGTTTTTATGTGGTCTCCCTTTAAGCTAATAACCCTATAAATGAGGCCATTGAAATAATTAAACAGATCACAGCTCCATATACTGCTAAATTGGTTGAAATCTGTCTTACTTCCACTTTCTTTAGCTTTGAAGGAGAATTTTATGAACAAACATATGGTGTTGACATGGGTTCAACCATCTCTCCTATAGTGGCTAATTTGTTCATGGAAGATTTTGAATCTAGGGCTTTGTCCACTTCTCCTTTCAGACTGAAGTGCTGGAAAATATGTGCGGATGACACCTACATAATCTGGCCTCATGGTCGGGAAAAGTTGGATCTCTTTTTCCAACACCTAAACAATCAGCCTAGTTCCATAAAGTTTACCATGGAATGTGAGGTTGTTGGTTGTCTACCTTTGCTTGATGTCCTCATTTCAATGAGTGATGATGGTTATTTTTCCCACCAGGTATTTTAGAAGAAAAATCATGCATAGCAGTATCTTCATGCTAAGTCTCATCATTTCCCTGCTCAAAATCTGAGTCTTCTCAACACCTTAACTACTAGTGCAATAAGAGCTTCTAACGAAAAACACCTTTACAATGAAAAAGGCCATATTCTTAATGTGTTCAATATTAATGGATATAGTTAGCACCAATGGTTCAAATATTTCCTCAGGGCTAGCAAAGGTTTTTCAATCAAGAAAGAATCCAATGATCAAATTTCGGGTGTCCATCTTCCTTTCATCAAAAGGAAGATTGATACGATTTCTAGGACCTTGAGGAAGCATAAGGTTCCCTCTACCTTTAGGCCCATTAACACCATTCGAAGCTTCTTAAGGTTTGTTAAAGACCTGGTCAAGAACATGAAACGTGTTTACGAAATTCCATGTTCTTGTAGGACCCTCTACATTTGTGAAACTATCCATTCGATAAATCAAAGTATCCATGAGCACGCAACTTACACAAAACATGGGAGGACCCATTCCTCAGCTTTGGCAGAGCATGCAGAAAAGACAAAACATCACATTTGCATGAGGAGGCTCGAGTCATTGCAAGGGTGAATCATTTTCTTCATCGAATTTTAGGGAGGCCATTGAGATTGATAGGAAACCTTACAATCTAAATATGGATGATGGTTGGAATATTAGTGACCATTAGGTCCCTATCATTTCTTCATTTTTTTTTGGGTCAATAAATTTACTAAATTTTTTATTATTATTATATTGAATGAATATATTGATTAATTAAATTAAATTAAATAATTTATATTATATATTGGTCAATATTCTTTTCTATTTTTTTTTATTTCTTTAATACCTAGACTAAAAATATATTTTATTTTATTCTTAGTTTTTAGGTTTTCTTTTTTATTATTCAAAGAATCTTATGGACTGACTGAGAAAAAGATAGAAACAATAGATCAAAGACTTCAAAATCAACCTCTTCGAGGGGGGAACCTCCCTTACATTACACAAATGTCCAATTCTTGGATGATACAAATGACTAAACCTCCTTTCTATATATAGGAGTCTAAGGGGTGACAATATAATCAAAGACGACATAATAATAATAATATAAGGGCACAACAATAACAATAGTGGGCTTCTATGGGGCACACTAATAGCAATATGGGGACAATAGGGGCACAATAATAATAATAAGGGCTACAATGAAAATATTAATGGGAGGGTAACTAGTATTATAGGGACCGAACATGCCCATCTCCTTCAAAAAAGTGTTGACCTCAATTCTTGAGAAGTTCTAGACACTTATGTATAAAAATATCATCCTCCCGTGTGGAATCTTCAGCGGGTAAGTTCTTCCACTTGATTAGATACTCCGAAATTGATCGATTTTGTAGCCATCAATTTCTTATTTCTGTGACTGCTTTAGGTTCTAATATGATTTTTCTTTCCTCATCAAGCTCTGGAAACATTGTTTGAACTGGGAGCTTGTCACCTATAACCTTCTTTAAACATGAAACATGGAAAGCTGGGTGTACACAAGAAGCTGTAGGAAGCTCCAATTTATATGCCATAGTACCAATATTTTGTAACACATTGTATGGACCGTAATACTTTGGTGACAATTTATTATCCTTCTTAGCTTGCTTGAGGAACATTTGTTTATATGGTTGTAGTTGTAGGAGTACCCAGTCACCTACATCAAAACTTCTTTCACTGCGATGTTGATCTTCCGATTATTTCATTCTATTCTGCGCCAAAGTGAGGTTATCCTTTAAGAGTTGGAGAACTTGTTGTTGATGCTCGATGTGATCTTCCAATGCTTGAACCTTAAAATTTTCTCTTAAATATGATGTGATGGATGGTGGATGATATCCATAAAGTGCCATAAATGGGGTCATTTTTGCTGCAAGATGGAAGGAAGTGTTATACCACAATTCAACCAGAGGAAACCATTTGACCCATTATGTTTGTTTATCAAAGGCAAAGTAACGAAGCTATCATTCCAAATATTTGTTTACTCTCTCATTTTGCCCATTATATTGTGGATGATAAGATGAGCTATGAGCTAACTGAGTACTGAGACAAGAAAATAACTTTGTCCAAAAATTTCCAGTGAAAATGGGATCTCTGTCGCTTACAATAATCTTTGGGTTTCCACGTAGCTTTTGAATTGTTTCCATAAATGCAGTAGAAACTATACTGTCTTTAAATGGATGAGATAATACACAAACGTGTGCATACTTTGTAAGTCTATCAATGACCACCATGATGACACTCTTTCCTTCGGACTTGGGTAAAACTATGATAAAATCCACTAAAACCTCCTCCCAACGGTGGTTTGAAATGGATAAAGGTTGTAATAGACCTAGGGTATTAATTGTTTCAAATTTATTTTGTTGAAAAGTCAAACAATCCGCTAAAAACTTTTGAATATTTTATTTAAGGCCATCCCAAAAAAATTCCTTCTTAAACTTGTGGTTAGTTTTTAGAAATCCCGAGTGCCCTCCTAAGGGAGAAGTGTGAAATTCCATAAGAATATTTTGTTTGAGTTGAGAATTCTTACATAGGTATAAGCGATCTTTGTACCATAACGAATCATTTTTCTAGCTAAATGTATTAGATGTATTGGGATATTGTTGTATATTTTGAATGAGTACCCACACTTCTTCGTCATTCTTCCATTCATCCCTTGTCGTGTTTACCCAATATTGCTAGATAATAGAAATGGCTCAAAGAAATGCTTCCACATCGTCATCCTTTCTTGAGAGTGCATCTGCCACAACATTTTGCTTCCCTTTTTTGTAGATGATTTCAAAGTCATAATCCAACATATTTGTGACCCATTTTTTCTTCTCTTCTAAAGATAATCTTTGTTCGAAGAAGTATTTTAGACTATCATGATCCATTTTTACCTTGAAGTATCTTCCCATTGCATAGGGTCACCATTTCTTAAGTGAATGTAGTATTACCAACATTTCCTTCTTATAAATAGCTTTGTGTAAATACTTTCCTTTGATTGGACAACTTTTGAAAGAAATGGGTCTTTCTTCTTGCATTAAAGAAACACCAATTCCATTTCTTGAGGCATCACATTCCACAATAAATGTTTTTGTGAAGTATAGTGTAGCTAAGACCAATGCTTGGCACATTTCCTCTTTAAGATGTTAAAAGGCCATTGTTGCTTTTTCAGTCCATGAAAATGCATCTTTCTTCACTAATGTTGTTAGAGGTGCTTCTATTCTCCCATAGTTCTTAATAAACTTGTGAAAATACCCTATCAACCTGAGAAATCCTCGCAGATGATTTATTGATGTGGGAATTTTCCATTCCTTAATTACTTTAATGTTTCTAGGGTCTACCTTAACACCTTCATGAGATAAAATATGACCTAGATATTCCAACTCTTGTACTCCAAAGAAACATTTGGAGTTTTTTGCATATAATTGTTTCTTCTCCAATAGTTTGATCACCCTGTCAACATGTTGAATATGATCCTTCCAAGATTTATTTTTGATTAGTATATCATAAAAAAATACTAAAAATAAATTTCTAAGGAAGGGTTTGAAAATGGAATTCGTCAAACCTTGAAATGTAGAAGGCACATTGGTAAGGCCAAAAGGCATGACCAAAAATTCATAATGATCGTCATGAGTTTTAAATGTTTTTTTAGGAATGTCTTCAGTCTTCATTCTAACTTGATGATATCCTGAACGAAGATCCAACTGGGTGAAGTAAATTGATCCATCCAATTCATCCAATAATTCATCAGTGACAGGAATGGGAAATTTATTTTTAATAGTGAGTTTGTTGAGCTCCCTATAATCTAGACACATTCACCATGATCCATCCTTCTTGTGCACCAATAGTACTGGAGCAAAGAAATAAACTTGACTAGGTTGAATTATATCAGCCACTAGCATTTCTATAACCATACATTCAATTTCATTCTTTCGGGCATATGGATACCTGTAAGACCTGATGTTTGGAGGAACACTTCCTGGAATCAAATAAATAGCATGATCATGATCACGAATAGGTTGGACGCCTTTGGGAGTATCAAATACCTTGGAATGATTGTCCAAGACTCTTTGTAGATCTAGAGAGATAGATGATTTCGATGTGGGAACCTCTAATGAAAATAATTATGCAATTACACCATGTTGTTCTCTTTTTAGAAGCTTTGTCTTTCTATAAGAGCTGATTATCTTTCCTGATTTCCTTGCGACACCCCTTAATTCAACTTCCTTTCCTTTCGAAAAAAAATTCATGAAAATTTAAACCTATTGTACCCAAGGATTGTACCTATTAGACTCCTAGTACAACATCAACACCACTCATTGGAATGGAAAGACTTGGGCTATTCAATACATATTCTCCCATGGATAGCTTGATATTATGGCACTTTCCAAAGAAATTTATGATTCCTCCACTTGCAACCATCACTTGACACTCTGGTTCTAGTGTTGAAAATAATACTGAGAGGGGGGGTGAATCAGTATTATCTAGTTCTTTTAACAAATCTTCCTTATTTACACTTTGAATTATTTTTGCATATCAGTACCATAAAATAATGAGCAAGAAAAACAGACAGTCACATCAAAGAACACCAGATATAAGGTGGAAACCCAATGTGGGTGAAAACCACCTGCTGCAATATGTCTCTATCTTCTTTCAAATTAGAAACTCCTTTTACAATGGTCTTGTACTGGTGCAGTCCTTTACCAGTACGCAGGCTGCAACCTGCAGAGAGCTACAACTCTCTATCGTTTTCCAGTCTCTCCTGGAAGGGAGCTAAAACCCCCTACTTCTTTTCTTTCAAGGACCACTTTTCATAAATTTTCAAACTGGATCCATAAACATCAAATGATCATCAAGTACCAGTAAGTCACCCAGATAACCAGATCCACAATAACAGTAAACTAAACCCAGAACACCTTATCAACAAAAAAAAATTAGTCAACAAAAGATCTTAAGACAGATACACAATTTCATTTTCTCTGGCCTGCGTCGCTACGCACTTCACCTTCTGTGGCGCTGCGCACCTCCGCAGCTGCGCCTTCTGTGGCGTCTCCGAACTGCGCCTTCGGTGGCGCCTCTGTGGCATCTTTTGTGATGCCTCCGCACTACGCCTTCTGTGGTGCCTCCGCACTGTGCCTTCTGTGGCGCCTTTGTGGCGTCTCCGCACTGTGCCTTCTATGGCGCCTGCGCACTGCGCCTTCTGTGGCGCCTTCGCACTGTGCCTTCTGTGGCGCATTCGCACTGTTCCTTCTATGGTGCCTCCGCACTGCGCCTTTTGTGGCGCCTCTGTGGTGCCTCCGCACTGCACCTTCGCACTGCACCTTCTGTGGCGCCTCCGCATTGCGCCTTCTATGTCACCTTCGCACTGCGCCTTCTGTGGCGCCTCCGCACGTCCACAGCTGCAGCGCTTGAGAGATCACCCTTCACAGATTCACTTTCCACTTCACTTTCATATAGATCGAGCTTTTGAAACAATAACCCAATATTTCAGATCTTAAGATATTCAACCCAAAAGCATACACAAGCCAAATGATCTCCTTTGCTTTATATAGGCAAGCTCTTCCTCAAATCATGGACCAATACCACGGCCAAAACCATAACAAACCAATACCATCAACTCAATACTAGGGATCAACACGTATGTCGAGATGCCATGGTCCAAAAACCATAGCAAATTCCAAGGACTAACTACCATGGACCAAAGGTAAGTTTTCCCACATGAAATAAACTTTTCTCTGCATAAAATTCCGTGAACTTTTCTCCACATGAAATAAACTTTTATAAACTTTTCTCTGCA
>APFE030203675.1:0-10623 GCA_000404065.3 Pinus taeda
AGGTTTATATTTATAGTGGTTTTTCCATATTTTGAAGGGACACATCTCTTTGCCAAGGGTTATGAGCCTACTCAAGTCGGCTTGGACAGTTTGACAATTTTTGACATATGATAATTTCAAAAATTGATATCTCTTCAATGGTAAGGAATTTGGGGGCATGTAATAGCTTGTTAGAAAGAGGACAAAATCCTCTACATTCCTATGCCAATCCCATCCTTAAATAGGGTCATTTTACCACCAAGAAAATTATTTTTGTGAGATTGTCATTATTATTTTATTTATGGCAGCAATTAGGATTTTAGTTCTAGGCATCCAATGTTTAGTGCTCCTTGTTTATAGAATTAGGTCATCAAGCTAATTAGGATTAGGGCTTCTTTAAAGGTATCATGGTTGTCAACAAGATTAGGGTGCCTTTTCAATATGTATTCGTGGGCATCTTCATTTAAGGCTTCATAATCAATGATCTAAGGCTTTTCATGGACATTAGGGCAAGGGCTTCTTCATTAGGATTAAGGCTTCATACACATAGGCTTCCATTCATGTATCTTAAGGGTATCATAAGTATTAAGACTTGATCAATGTATTAGGGCTGAGGCATCTTCTAGAGTATTATGGGCCTTTAGATCATGCATCACCAATCTAGGGCATAAATGTACTTAGGGTTTTGTCAAGTAGTTAGGGAAACATCATGAAAGGGTTTAAGGCATGTATCACAAGAATATTTGCCATCTCCAACAATGCCATATGGACATCAATGACAACCTTGACCAACAATTCATTATTATTATTATTATTTTATTTTGGTCAGTGTTGGAAACACTGAGAGTGGGGGTGAATTAGTATTTCTTTTACAATTGTTATTTTTATGCCAATTAAGATCTCTTAGATAAAATACAAAAAGAACGACAACAAAATAAATACTTTTATTAACAAGAATTAACGAGGACTCCAATCCTCTTTACAATGAATCAAGTACAATAATAGATTAGGGCTCCAACCCTAGATGAAGACTCCAATCTTCAAACCTCCAAGCTCCAACCTGTACTTTGCCAAGCTCCAACTAGGACTTTGCGAGGCTCCAAGCTCTAGGGCCCCAACCCTCTCTATTGGCATAGTCTCAACCAGTCTTATCTTCTTGAGGAGACCTATCCTCTAGGGCACCGACCCTATCAATTTGCTTCAGCTCTTCATTGTAAGTTGATTGGTTCATCAAGGCCTCCCAAAAAGCTTCTGCAACAAGCCTTGACAATGTCTTCAACAATTCCTTCACTCAATCTCCAATATGCTTAGCTCATCAATGACAACTTTTAGAAAGTGTCTCTAAGACTCTTCATGATACCCAAACAACTTCCTTCAAGGTTACTTCATGAGGAGTTCAGCCATATAACAAGGTCTTCAAGAGTGTTTCCAAGACCAACTTGAAGATGTCTCCACAAGGTCTGCTCCAAGTTACTCTCCAAGATCTGATTCAAAAAGTTGCTTTCAAGTCTTCACAACAATTCCAACAAGCCTTCAATTTATGCTTCAAGGAAGTCATCAACAATGTTGCTCCAGTTATGGCTCCAATCATGCTTTCAAGGTCTGCTATCTTTAGTCAACATAAAAGTTCTTTAAAGAGGTTATTCTAGTTCTGCTCAACGGGCTGCTCAAGGTATGCACAAATATGTCTGATTCAAAATATTTTTTCAGAACTCTGGTTTATTTTATTTTATTTTATTTTTATTTTAATGTTTAGTGTTTCTTATTTTTGCTTTGTTTCTTTCTTAAGGAATGGACAATGGTATCTGAATTCAGTCTTCAGCAATGCTTTTGTCTACTCCAAGAAGTCTGATCTTTTCCTAGGTTTCTTCAATGATGCCCTCAAAAATGTGTCTTTAAGATATGCCTTGATTTAATCAAAAACTTCACAAACTGTTTCCAAAGACTGCTTCAGGGGATGATGCTCCAAGCAATGCTTTGCTTCTAGGTTCGTACTACAAGCTATGTCAATGATCCAATAAATTCTTTCAAGATGATCTTCTACACTCTTTTCCTCAGATCTACACAATTCGTAATAGTGCTTTTCCTGAAGTTACTGTCACAGTTGCGAAATGGTCCACTCTCTTAGCTTGTTGAAGTCACAGTTCTCAACCCTTATGCCACATGTTTGAGCACCTAAAGGTTTGTATGTAAGTTATCACATGTTTGAACTGTTAGGAGCCTGACCACAGATGAGCACAGGTCCAAGACACAGTTATATATATGACAGGTCCGAGGTATAGATCACAGGTGCGAGTTCTACAATTGATCCACAGATCCAAATTGTTACAACTTCAGCCCACCAAACTGCCACAGATCCTGTGATTGAACCTGAATTTCACTATTTTATACCTTGTAGTTTTGCTGCCTCAAACCCTGTAATTTCACTGTTTTAGATCCTCAGACTTCCTTGACTGAATTTTTCTCCGTAGAAATGGATGAGTTTAGGTTGATACAATTACATATACTTGTTTGAATATACGAAAATACACTTTTGTTAAGGAAGGAGCCGATATGAGGGCTGACTTGTAAATTGGGTGTAATTCATTTTTTAATACACTTCCAACAGTTTCCTAACGGAGTTAAATTTTTTTCATTTTTAATACCCTCGTTCATTTGTCATGATTGTGTGTTTTGAAGGTGGGCCATCCAATCCCAATGGTATGATTTTTCATTATGTAATTGGGTGTTTATGCTTGTTTTTCTCGGGCACACTTGGGCATGGATTACTAGGAGACTTGAAAGAAGGAAGGGCTCTGATTGTACTCTTGTTCCCTTACCTTAATTGGGGGGTTAATTTTGTATCCTAGTCCCGTGGGATCTCCTTTATTGGCTAGTAGCTTTAGGAATGACACTACATGGGAAACCTTGGTTTGGGTTGCGTGGTCCTGCTTTTTGATACCATATATCTCACTTCTCTCTGCTCATTACAAGTCCTTTTCACATTTTCCATATCTGGGTCCACATTTGTCCATTGGGGCACAAGGTGTTAGCATCCCCTTCCCCTTGTCCACACCTTGGGTCGGCCCTGGAATGATGCCCTAGATGTTGATGCAACTTAAAAAAAAATATAAAAGCATAATATGGCCACATACAACAGGAAATGTAGCACAAAATGCAAAAGATAGATAGGACAATAAAATTTAGCACGTGGCGAAAGCTAAACATGAGCTATATGTTGGAAATGTAACTAGTTTCGGTCTTCATAATTGTCGTTGTACTCATTTCAATATGTATATCGTATGTAACAGACAAAAGAAAGAAAAATTATTATTTTAAAGAATGGGTTTCATGCTTCTTATTGATGGTATTCTAGGTAAAGGCATGTTCATGCTTTTAGGGTTTGTTAGTTCATAGGATTTATTGTCATGAGTCAAGAGAGTCAACATCATGTTTATAACACCCTTCCGGGCAAGATCTATGTTGTAAAATATTTATTTTTAGTCTAGAAAGTCCTAGAAACCTCCAATGTACAAGTCGGCCTTAGCAACGTCAAGTCGACCTAAAGGAGGGAATTCAACCCCTTGAAAAGGCTATATAGACAAATTCAACCTCTTTTGGCACTCACTTACTGACAAGTTTTATCTGAAGCTGGGACTGGCAAGAAAGGAAGAGCGAAGGCCTAGAAGGCAAGGATGAAGAAGGAAGGTAAATCTGTTTTGGGCTCTATCTCTCTCACATGTGCTAAATCTTGGGTTTTTGTAGCTTCAAGGAAGACAAAAATTGTAGGTCGAGTTGCAGTATCAAGTTGTTGGAAGAACGAGGCACTTTTTTTGACCTCTTTGACTTTGGGAAGATCTGTCTCGCTCAAAGGAAGATTTCTTGAAGAATTGCCCTAGGATTTTTGTAGTAGCTACAAGGCCAAAGTTGCAGGGCGAAGGTGTAGGGTCGAAGCTGGGGATTGAAGTTGTAGCTAGAAGTTGGTTGGTGTAGGATTGACCCTTGTTGATCTGATCCATCTAGAAGGGTTTCTTGAAGGGCTGACTTGGTTCTTGGAGGAGGATTTGGTCTAGGGTTAGGGTCTTTGTTGTCTCATTCGAAGCAGATTCTAAAAGAAGAGAAGATATTTTTCCAGGTTTTCCCCTTGGAGGTGTTTTGCTATGGCTTAGAGCCTAATTTATGTGTCAATTGTCTTTATTGTTCTGCATTTGATATTTGTTTGATGAAAAAAATTTAAGAAAGAAACACAAGAAGATAATTAAAGTTCACAAACAAATATTAAGGATAAGGAAACTTTGAATTAGTAGCTTCCATATTGCATTTTCCAACACTCTACCATCACCTTGGTTCCTAGGTCCCATATGAGTGCCCCTTGCATCATTAAGGAACCCATGGATGTCCCAACCCCTGGTGGGCGATGAATTTCCCCACCTTAAGGGGGTAATCTCTTCTATATCATAGACATCATGCTCTCATTTCCTTGAGCTCCGAGTAGTAAAATGAAGAAAAATCAATAAAATGCAAAAGACAAATGAAGAAGGGTGGAGAAAAAATGGTCGGGGTAACTCATGTACCATGATTGCTCCCTCCTACATGCATATGCCCAAGGTGTGGGCTTTCCTTATCATAGTTGCCCTTGTACCATTGCATGTGGCTTGGAGCCTTCTGTTTGTTTCCACTCCATTCCATCATTATTTCACATGACACTTGCGACTTGATGGATGTGCTGTGGACATGTCATTCCCTTAGATGTTGAAACCACCTAATAGAGTCCTTAATTAACTCCCTTAGACGTTGAAACCACCTAATAGAGTCCTTAATTAACCACTCCTACTCATGAAGGTAACACTAGTACATGTTCAAAGCCCAAAATTTGGAATGGAAACCCCTTATGAAGTTCTCACTTATGCCCTTGATTAACAAGTTTATTTACTCAAATGCACTAATGAATTATTGTATTTGAAGGGTGAGGAGATACATTGGACCCTATACAGGATTGCAGGTTGGTTTTCATCTTGGACTTGCCCTCCCTATACAGGATCCAAGGCCTCGAGAGGATCATAATGGCATTTTGTAGGGTGAGCATTGAGAGCCACGGGCTTCCATTTATGCAGAGCATTGATTGCCATGCCATGGGCTTCTTCAACACCATCAAATGCTTGTTCATGCCCCAACTATTCGAGATAATGATGCACTTGGACTAGGTTGCCCGAATCGGCTACACATTGCACCTGACACTTGGCAGCTGATCTAAGGCCCATAGGAGGTTATGTACTTCCTAAGGAGACATAGGAGGGCATGTGTCATCTTCTAGCCCTCATTGATGGAGCATCGACTTGATTTTGAGCCACTTGGAGACCAATGAGACCCATTTGGAGCCCACAAAGCCCAAATAGGGCTTTGGAGATCTTTTGCAACACAAGGAGGATATCACCTTCTTCATCATGATTTTTGAGGCCCTCTCCCACGTTTCTAGCACAAAAGGCCTCAACACTGCCCCTCTAGGCCTCCACGTATGCATGATGTTAGCGTTGTGCCTCCACGTATGCACGATGTCAACGTTGTGTGGGCTTAGGAGGGAGGTATAATTTAATTTAAAAAGCTATCATGGTTGGCTTGTAAGCATGGGTGGGTTACTTAGCACATTGGGCATATGGAGGGGCTTTGTCATTTAAAATTTAAACTCATAACATTTTTATAAATATATGAAAGCTACTCTCATCTCAAATCATCACACTTGGATTTTCACATAGCGCATTAGAGATTTCGGACTTGCAATGTGGAGAAGGATTTGGATGTTTTATGGCTGAATTGTGATGCCTGGATATTTTTTCTATCTTTCTTGGAGCCTCTAATGTCTTCTTGATGGATGGATATACTTCACATTATCTTGTAAGTGCTCTTTAATGATGTAATTTTTGATTTTCGCTTTGTCTAATGCATGGAATATTGTCTCTTGATGAAATTTTGTGCCCTGGTTATTGAATATTGTTCTAAAATTGTAATCTTGAGAAATTTTTGCATGTTTTACTCATTGATAATGTGAAAGGAATGTTCCTAGTGGATACTAATTGCATTTAATCCATGAAACTCCATTAACTTGATTAAAGAGGCTTCCTCTTTAGGCCTCCTTGAAGGATGATTTGATCAATTAGAAGTTCCCATCACTCCAACCTCGCAATGGTCTAGGCACTAGTCTTGTCCCTTGTTGGTCACCCTTAAATTTTCACCATAATTTTCCTTTTTTTCTTCGTCCCTTTAAGGATAAGGATGCTCTCCTAGGGCTTGGTGTGAATTCCAATAAAGGAGGAAATTTTGAATTTCGCTTGGATAGAAGTCTTCCTTTGTGTCTCCTCTAGTAGTGCTCAAGTTTTGGTGGAGTTCCCATTGTGGATTCTCCATAAATTTGATGCCCTAGTTGTCACATCAAGAGTGAAAGCAAGCTTTCTATGGCACCTATAACTTTGAGACGTGGCAGTGATATATAACCAGATTGGTTGATCATCTTGTGAACAAATCATGGTTGAGTTTGACTTGAACACTTTCTGAATCCCTTGATAATCGGAACAAGCAAGTTTCTATCCCTCGGGAACCATGTGGAGTAGCGTCTATCCTCTTGTGAGAAGACTATATTCGATACTCATTAAAACACATACATTTGAGACCACTCGTTCTAGGAAATTTGGAAGGAAAATCATAAGTAAGGGTCTGGAATATAAAGGTACTAAGTCTAAAGGCTATATCGAGAACTATACTCCTATGGAATTCTTGAGGCATGTATCAGTTGATTTAAGGGACATGACAAGAAGTGCAAAGCATGGAAATAGTGTTTTATCTCCTTGTGAATGTTAATTTTCCAATGTTCTATGCTATAACAATCACTCAGACAATTTCTTCTTTTAGTAACAATCACTTTTCCAATTAATTTCAGTCACCCAATGATAGTAAGCAATTGTAGATAGAATAGTAAACAATTTGCACAATGGAAGACAACCAGGAACAATAGAGACAAAGATTTTTGGTCAAAGACCATGGAAAAACCCCACAAAGGGGGAAACCCTAACTTGGTTCTTCTTCTATTAGATGTTCATCGAATGTTCAATAGAGAGATACATAGTCCAAGTACATCCACAATTAGTCAAAGGTCAAAGCCTTGACTATCCCAAACAATAATCCAATATCCAATGAAAGATGAGGAATATAGTCAAATTTGGTCAAACAATGATTCTGCAATTTTTAGTTAAAGTCAGCATCAATCAATGCAACCCTAGCCACTCACAAGACAACAATCAAATTTGTGCCAAAAAATTCATTGAACTAGTCAAAGAATGCAACCTCCTTCTCGTAGTCAAACTCAGTCAAAACAGTCACAAAATATGGCTTAGAAATTAGTCAAAGTCAAAGTCAACCCTTTGGTAAAAGTTGCCTCAAACCTATGGTCAGAGTGCCCAGAAAATTTCGGCCTTCTCTCTCCTGAATTCGACCTCCAAGAATAGATCCTAAACCAAGTCAAATGAAGTCATAACCCTCCAAGTCAATGTTGGTCAAATAATCCCAAAAACACTGCCACAAAATTCTCTCTCTCTTCGCATGTGTAAGCTCGGAGCCTCGGACCCTGCAATTTTTAGATCAGATTGAAGCAATGAAAAAGATTGATTGATGTGATGTGATGCTTCCAAGTGATGTGATCTTAGGTGAATTTTTATGTGGATTTGGTGGATGAATTTCTCCTTTTGGGCCAACTTGTACTTTTGAGGGTGACTTGGATGAATATTAAAAATAATATTTTCCGTTGTGCAAAATTAATTTTTCCAAGCACCAATGGGGTCTCCTTAAAGTTTTGTAGGGCTTCTCCAAGGAGGGAATTTGTCCCTCAATGACCAAATTTCGATAGTGAAAAGGACTATCACTGAGCATGGAATGTATATCTGTGACAAATTCAAGACATATATAATGAGACCAGGTAACGAAACACCTGTCCAAGATTCGAACTATATACATGGCATACATAATTTTTTGAATAATCAAGTCGAGGAATACATATAATGAATTCCTCTGTGGAAGAATCTAAGACTCCATTCTCTAGCACGACAATATTATATCTCTATCTCTTATACATTTTTGTGACAATCTCTGTGATTATATGTAGCTGAAGGGAATCATGCCATAATATATACGAAGGAAAGAAATTTCTTATACAGGTAAGTAGACCTTGTTACAGTGAGTGACAGACATGTGACATTTTGTTTTGAAGATCACCAAAAGTCTGTGGTATCTAGTGGAAGGGATTGAAATTATGTAAACTCTGTGGAAAAAGACCGAACTATTAAGGTCTATCACTGATCATGAGGATTGTAGCTTTTGAAAAAGGAATTGAATTACCAATATAATGCCAAGCCTGAAGATCTAGTTGTAGTAAGAAGTTTGAAGGTTGATGAGGTTCATCTTTGTGGGACAACTATGTGAAGCAAACATGCTATCAATATTTCCTTCTTATACATATGAGAAAGACACGTTGCATCAAAACAAGGCTGACCTATTTGATTCACTTAAGTCTGCAAGATCTGAAGCATCTTTGATGGAGGAAAATGATACATGTCAACTGAAGAAAAAGTCAAAAGGATCTGATCTCTGCAAGGATGGATAAGATAAGATTGAAAGAGGTACGTATAATCATTGTTCTTTTGCAATCAATGACCTATGTCAATTATAGTGCATATAATGCCAAGATAATGATCAAATGCTCTCTTGAAAGATAGTAGTGCATTATAAAAAAGGGTTTGTGGAGATATATTTTAGAGATCATTGATATGTTATTAGAAGTCTTTCATTGCATATAAAGACTAGGTCTTTGAATCAAGGAATGAAAGGAATTACATCTCACATATAGAAAGCCTGTCAATGACATTTCTAGGGTTTGCAGCTAACCCATTAGTATGCTAGTAGAACTTGCAATTAATATGTAGGTCTTGAAGACTTTGGACATTGAAGCATTTAGGGTTTGTAAACACTAGCAAAAATTTGATTTAGAAAAGTGCTAGGAACAAAACCCTACCTAATTGTTTTTGCTGTAAGAAGAAACCCTAGCTCTTGATTATGACAGAAATGACATCATGCTGATGTAAGGACAAGGTTGGTGAAAAGGTCCAAGATTAAGAGGGCACTAACTTTGCTCAAAAGAGAAGTACTCCACATCTCCTCGATTACTATTTTTGTTATTGTCGTTATACTTTGCTTAATTATATTTGTTCTTTCATAGCCTCCTAATAAAGTTGCAGGTCAATATAAGAACTGCTTAAGTTTTGATAGTAGATGAAAGAATGTAGCAAAGCACGAAGACTTTCCTAGAAGATGTAAATGAAGAAGGAGAAATCTGTTTTGGAGTATGCGTTAGATGACAACATGAGAGCAAGACTTGAGAAGGGAAGAAGTTCACTTACATCAGTTGGAAAGAGAAAGATGCGAAATCTGGGATGGCTACATCATTACTTGAGCTAGTAGGATTTATTCAATTCAAGGACACATCAATAAGGTTGACAGTGTGGATGATAAATACATATACTACCGATAGTTGATTTTTCTCGAAAGTTGAAGATGGAAGCACTTGATGATTTAAAAGTAAGGTGCAGATAGGAGCCGAGAACCTACAAACAAGTTTTCCACTGGAGAACAGGTAGCTGATGTAAGGGAAGTATGAGTACTTTTGCCACAAGCTTGGGCTTGTAGTTATCTCCTCGGTTGATGCCAGATGTAGATTTTAACCCTGTACAAAAATTACCTGCAAACATATTCTTAAAATAGAAAAATATGCAACAACGAGAACGTAAAATATGCAAAGAGATTTACTCCTAGAACCAAAATTGGGAAAACTAGCTTGATTTTTCATTATATTCCTTTCAATCTTACAATCATGGTTGCGAGGGAGCAACCCCCCCTGTCATATCTGCGGGAGCGCATCGAGAGCGACCCTGGGAGCGCGCTCCCGAAATTCGCTCCTTGTGGGAGCGAATTTCGAGAGCTTGCTCCCTAAATTCTTTTTCGCTCCCTGCGTTTTAAGTGTGTGGCAGCCTAATGTTCGATCCGATGGCCCTAGTGGTGATATGCAAGTCATGGTAATGTTAAATTCTTAAATTAAACGTGACATTCTCCTTTATCTTTCATTTTCATCCTTTTTACTTAAATTATAACATTACATTGAATTGACTCGGGATGTTTGAGAGTGGTTTTGACCTCATTGGATTTCACATGGAGAAAGTAGAATTTTTGATCTCACTCAAAATCCAGTAGACTAAACATTTTTCCAGGATTTCATGATTGTGGGGGATTGCAATGCTTCCATTGGATTTTGTCATGTATTAGGGTATGGAACTTGTATTTAATCAAGAGCACCAAGCCCTTTTTGCGGGGGAGACTCCTAATGATCAAGAGCACCAAGGTGGTTCAACTATGCAGGTGGAGACTCCCAATAAAGCATGAGACAAGAAATTAGAAATTTCTCATGGCAAGAAGGTCAAACAGTAGGTAATAGATTTACTTGTCTTTTCTAGTTTCTAGTACTTTTTATAACTATTGACCAGTGTTTTATAACCCGGCCGAGTCACAACCAACCCGGCCGAGTCATTCCGGGTCGATCGGTTGGTTGCTGACCCGGCCTTTGAAACGGAA
>APFE030203685.1:0-13042 GCA_000404065.3 Pinus taeda
GCAGAGGAGGAATCAGAAGATGAAGAGCCACAAACTTCGGCTGTGAGAAGATCAACTCGAGAAAGAAGGTAGCCAGAAAGGTATAGTCCATCTTCTTTCTGTTCAAACTTTGCTTTGTCTGTTACAGATGATGATCCTAGAACTGTGAAGGAAGCAGTGGATTCAGAGGATGGAAAACTCTGGAAAGAGGCCATGGTTGATGAAATGGCATCTTTGCACAAAAATGAGGCTTGGAATCTGGTGGAGTTACTGGCTGGAAGGAAACCCATTGGTAGCAAATGGGTGTTCAAGAAGAAGACAAATGCAGAAGGGAAGGTGGAGAAATACAAAGCTCGGTTCGTAGCAAAAGGTTATTCCCAGGTGCCGGGAATTGATTTTGGTGATATTTTTTCTCCTGTTGTGAAGGTAACTTCTATTAGATTACTTTTATCTGTTGCTGCTACTTTTTATTTTGAGATAGAACAGATGGATGTGAAGACAACATTTCTTCACGGCGATTTGGAAGAGGAAATCTACATGAAGCAACCTGAAGGGTTTGAGGTGAAGGCTAAGAAAGAACTGGTATGCAAGTTAAAGAAGTCTTTGTATGGGTTAAAACAGTCACCAAGGATGTGGTATCAGAAATTTGATACATTTATAGGGGGACTTGGCTTCACCAGAAGCAAAGCAGATCATTGTGTGTATTTTAAATTAATTGGTGACCGTGTTATTTATCTGGTCTTGTATGTGGATGATATGTTGTTGGTTGGAAATGACAAAGAAATTATCCAGGATTTGAAGACCCAATTGTCCTCCAAATTCGACATAAAGATCTCGGTGCTGCAAACTATATTTTGGGCATGGAAATTAAAAGAGATCAGGCAAAGAGGAAGCTCTGGTTAAACCAGAGGAAGTATGTCGAGACAAGACTGCAGAGGTTTAATATGCAGGATAGTAAACCGGTGAAGGTTCCTATTCTTGTAGGTGTGAGATTATCTGCTGAACAGTGTCCCAAGACACAAGAAGAGGAAGAGGACAGGTCCCATGTTCCATATGCAAGTGCAGTCGGTAGCTTGATGTATGCCATGGTCTGTACTAGACCAGACATTGCACATGCAGTGGGAGTATTGAGCAGGTTTATGTCAAAACCAGGGAAGGAGCATTGGACAACAGTGAAGCGGGTTTTCAGGTATTTGCGTGGCACTAGTGATTATGGTTTGTGCTGCCAAGGAAGACCAAGATTGGACAGAGTTTTGGATATTCGTGGCTTTGTTGATGCAGACTCGGGTGGAGTTCTGGATCAAAGAAGATCTACAAGTGGGTATGTGTTTAACCTATTTGGAGGTGCAGTCAGTTGGATGAGTAAGAAACAATCTATAGTGGCACTATCAACGACAGAGGCAGAATACATGGTAGCCACTCATGCAAGCAAGGAAGCAGTGTGGTTGCAGAGATTGTGTTCCAGTATGGGGTTAGTACAGGGAGCTATGAGAATAAACTGTGACAGCCAAAGTGCAATTTTCGTAGCAAAGAACCCTGTTTACCATTCAAAGACAAAGCAAATTGATGTTCAGTATAACTTTGTGAGGGATATGATAGAAGACAAAATGGTGTTGCTAGTAAAGGTGGACACTTTGAAGAATACTGTAGATGCATTAACAAAATTTGTGAGCTCTGAGAAGTTCTCTTGGTGTAGAGAAACAATGGGCATTGCGGGGCTGGATAAATGACTAAGAAAACAACAAGTGGGAGAATGTTAGGTTGTGTTATACTCTTTCCATGACTAGCCTCCCTAGTAAACCGGGGGGTTAGAGGGGAGGCGGAGCCTCCTCTCTGTTGCGCTGACTACGCAGCTGGGGAGTCACAAGGGGGGCAGAAGCCCCCCTTGTACAGGGGGTTTGAGGGGGGGCAGTTAGCCCCCCTCTACGGGGTTGGGGGCAACGCCCTGGGGAATTTTTTTTTTGGACCCTATATTAGGTGGGCGAACCTACCTATGGTTTTGTGCACAATTTTCGCACATGGTATTGGGCGCGATGGTTTTTGGTCCATGGTATTGGATGCTTCCGCATGTATATATATGTATTGTAACATTGAAAGGGATATAATGAAAAATCAATCTGGTAGTCCCAGTTATGGGATCCTGGGGAAAATCTCTGTGTGTATTTGTTTTATGTGTTGTGCTCTCGCTATTGTTTATTTGTTGTGTTTTAGAATTCGTATGCAGGTAATTTCTGTACGGGGTTAAAATCTACAATATGATGCTAAATAGATGGGTTACCAATCACACTTTTCTTATGAGAATTCTTTAGATTGAGAATAGCCAAGTACCATTATGAATACCTCCCTAGTTAAGAGGGAATGTTGAAAAGTGTAGCTAGGTTTGGTCTTCATAATGACATGCGTAAATTGTGCTTTTATGTAATTGATGAAAAGAAGAAAATAAAATTATTTTTAATTAATTGAATCATGGGTTTCATGATCAAGGAATTTTAGTTAAGGTTCCCATTGTGAACCTTTAGGTTTTTTTCATCTAGTCATAAAAGTCAATGTGAGTCAATGTCATGTATGAAGGACCCTTCTTGGGCATGTTACATTTTGTATGAGTCATTAAATGTATAAGAAGGCACTCCAAGAATACGCAAAGACACCTCCTTCAAGTCGACCACAAGATGGAATAAAAGATCTTCACCACATGACATGTCAGCTCACCCTCTAACAAGTCAGTCTAATTGATGGGGAAACAACTATAAATAGGGCATTACAGATTTGATTTGGAGTACAAATTTTCGGTGAAGAAGAGGACTGAAACAAGAAGTGCGAAAGGGTCAAAGAAGATAGTCTTATGGCTAGCGAAGATAAGGGAAGGTAGAGCGAAGTCTCTAGCATTGTTTTTGGTTCTGTTTTTGGATAATCTACTCCACACGTGCGAGGAAAGAGTGTTGTCCAATGCAGAAGAAGCGGAGCTCTTGTTGTGACACTTGTAGGTCATAACAAGGAGAAGATAAGGTATATTACAAGCTGAGTTACCAAGGAAGAGACCTCCTAAAGCAAAGGAAATCAAGGCATAAGAGGTGGTCATATGCATGAGTTTGGATATCTAAATTAGGGTCAAAGATTGTAGACCTAATTCCTGGAGGCTGAAATAAGTGAAGGTTTGAAGCAGAAGGAAGCCGAAGTTGAAGAGAAGTCGAGGAGGAGGAAGGAGCAGAAGGTTGACTATCGTTGACTAAGGATCTCATCAAGGAAGCTTTGTGTCTTGGTCTTGGAGTGGAAAATAGGTCAAGGGTCTTGGTCTTGGTATTTGTCAATTGGAGTCTCTATAAGAAGAAGAATTTGTTCGGGTTTTCCTCTCAAGTGGGGGAGGTTTTGGCCCTAGTTAATAGCCTATATTCTATGTCTCTTGTCTCTTTATGGTTTATGCATTGGTAGCTGTTTGATGAAGAATAACACTATACTAACGTAAATAAAAGAAGATCTTAATCTAAGAAGTAAAAGGCATTCACAAGCAATTATCAATAGAAGAGAAATCATTTAATTTTGATGCACTAGATTTCTTGTCTGAAGGGCTTGATGTCCTTCAAATAGCTGACTATCAAAGATATAATAAGGTTGGTTCCTCTTAAAGAGCAATATGAGTTGAATATAGATATATATGGTCCTTTTTGGTAGGCTTGGGGTTAGAGATTTAGGGAGTAGCTCTAGAATTTACCTCTCTTGAATATAGATATATAGGGTCCTTTGTGGTAGGATTGGGGTTAGAAAATTTACCTCTCTTGCTCTAGAAGCATCTTTTATCTCCCATGTTGAAAGCTAGGTGGATCTCTTTTGATGTAGAGGATGTTGATTTCTGGTAGCATCAGATGTGCTCTAAGTCTCAAAATTTGCAGGGAGGCATAGACACATGCGTTCTCCAATACCCAGAAATAATTTTGGGAAATTCCACCCGGACACCGTTTTATGAAAATAATTAATTATTTTTAATGGGACTCTAAGTCTAAATTTAGAAAATTAAAATAATTAAAGGGCATTAATCTAAATGTGGGTGAAACTTCTAGAAGAAGACGAGGATCAAGCCAAAATGATCTAAGCCTTTGATTAGAAGTTAATCTGGGTTGTTGGTTGTCCAACAGAAAGATATAAGAAGAGGCTTGAGGGGCAGTTGGAGAACACATCGAGTAGAGTTTTGAAGATTGAATTTATGAAGCAGAGCAGTTGCTGGTGATAAATTCGAAGTGAGCTTTTGCAGTTAGGGGCAGGGATAGTATCTGGTGAGGAGTCTTCCTCGGCCAAAGAGTACAAGGCGGAGATGACAAAACGAAGTCCAGAGAGAGGTTGACGCTGGCCCACGTGGTGCTGATGTTGTGGTAGCGCAAAGCCTAGAGGGAGATCGAATTCCTGCAGAGGAAATCGAGTTTCAGTAGCTGGGAGCTGGGATGTGAGACTGAGAGGTTGGAAATCGAAGTTTCTAGCCAGCAAAAGGTCAGAAGGAGGAGCCACACAGTCCCTAGCAAAGGTGACGTAGAGACTGTGTGGGGTTGAAGCAATTTTGTGTAGAAGCTGACGCAGAAGGGATGCAGAGCCTCTATTCCAGCAAGATCAGAGTCAGATTCTTCCAGTGACAGGGTGAGAGCATCTCACTACTTGTTTTGTCCAATTTCTCTCTGTATAGAATAGGCAGTTGGGCATCCAACGGATTGTACTCAGAAATTACTACTGCATAATAATAAAACCCTCAACTATTGCATCGATTCTCCCACACTAGGATTTTCCGGGGACATTTGCCCTAAAATAACTTTGTAGATGTGTTGTGTATTTCTTACTTGTTCAACTTCTTGTTTCCGCATTTGATTTTAAATGGTGAAGATTCCAGTGTATTAGTTTCTGTGTTTATTATTGGAAACAATAAATAATTTTGTTCAGTAATTAACAAATAGAAGAAATGTAATGAGTTGCTGCAGTAGAAAATTGGGCATCCAAATTTTCACATGGTATCAGAGCTGCAGATGAAACAAGAGAACAGAGTCGGAAGATCCTAGTGCTGAAGGAGAAAAGGAGTTCCAAATTTCTGCAGAGGCAACAATGCAAATCCCTAGAGGGAGTGTGCAGTTCAGGCTTGGAGGGCAAGATTTTTGTGATAAATCTCTCTTTGAGTGAGTCGATAGAGAGGTAGGATTTCTAAATCAAGATTTGTTAGCGGAAGAGGGAGAAGCGCATCAAAAGATTCAAAGAAGAGGGGTTCCTAGTTTGACACAATTTTCTACAACCAGTTGCCAAGCAGAAAGACGTTAGAGGGAAGAAAAGACACTTGAGGGAATTTTTTCCTTAGAGAATTCCTAGCCAGGGAATTCAAATCCTCATTTGTTGAGAAATAGCAGGAGAGAGGAGGTCATTTGACTTTTTCGATTGGCAGAGATGGCAGCTAGTGGATTGAGAGATCAGGATAGGTTGGATGGGGCATCCAACTACGTGATCTAGAAGGCAAGGATGTTGTGTCTTCTGGATGAGCATTTTCTCAAGATCTACGTCAACAACATTTTTAGCTGAGCCTGTGGATTCAGATCCGCTCAAGAAGTACAAGGGAGAAATAGCGAAGGTGAAGACGAAGAGAATGATCCTCAATGGAGTGAAGGATCATGTAGTCTATCAAATCGCTGGCAGAGACATTGCCAAGGAGATGTGGGATGCTTTGTCGACACTGTATCATGGATTTTCCGAGCAGTGAAAGATGTACTTGGAGCAGAAGATGAGATCTATGTAGATGCAGAAGGGAGAACGCATTGATCCGTTCCTTACTAAACTTCAGGAGACTTGAGATGAGTTGGCAACTATGAGGTCAACACCTCAAGCTTTCGAGATGGTAAGACTGGCCCTGAATTCAATTTTTGAGGAGTGGCAAGTTTTTGTCCAGAGCATCTTGGGTTGGGTGATTTTACCAGACTGGGATGGAATGTGGGCAACTCTTAAGCGGGAAGAGCGGAGGAGAGACTTGGTCAAGTGTGAACTTGATGGGAGCAACAACAATGGATCGAAGCCCAAGGAGGAGGAAGAGAATGCAACCCTTGCATCCAATGGGCAACAAGAGCAACAAAGAAAGAAGAAGGACGTCTCGAAGATTAAATGCCACTATGCCACACAGTGTCCTCTCAGGAAGAAGGACAAGGATTAGAAGCATGATCCGAAGGTTGCAACCACAAAGATCGAGGAGGAGTTCGCCATGATAGCCCAAATATCTCTAGGAGGGAGGTGGAGAGATTTAGAGTTGTAGTTGGAAAGGACTATAGTTGGGTAGGATGCTTGAGGTGTCCACCTCTCGGATCTATTCCTTGCTACGAGAATCCAAATCGGAAGTAGCAAGATGGATCGGTGTCAGTTGGTGCAGAGGATTGCCAGAGTGACAGTTGTAGTGGCTAGGAGCACCAGAGATTGAGCAACGAAGAGCAGAGTTGGCAGCAATGTAGTTGGCACAAAGCAGAGGTCAGCAACATCGCAGAGGCTTCAGAGGGCCAGCATAGAGACTAGCAGTAGTTAGAATGTAACAAACTAAATTTATATAAAAATAAACACAAATAATGTAAAAGACAAAAAATAAAATTAATGATTAATTAGTTAGCAATTAATGAAAAGGTATGTCCCTAAGGACATAACCATTAGTGAAAGGGTACTTACCTGGCTATATATATAGGACCCTCATTCTCATTTGTATCATCCTATACCAATTCTTTTATACAATATACAGTGTACAATTATTGTCCTACGATTGGATGTCTTTGTCTACGAAGTCTACTGCGTATACAACTTTTGGTCGTTACATTGGTATCAGAGCTTCGTCTGATTCGGCCTTTGGCCATCAAGCTGTCGTCAACTGTGTTTCCATTGTGATTCTAGCGTTTCGCTATCAGTTTTGGAGTTTCTGTAGCTTGCTGTTAGGCCTTAGGCCTTTAAAAATAAAAATAAAAAAAATCAATTAAAAAAAAGAGGAAATATATAAATATAAAAAAAGGACTAATATATATATATTCCAAAAAAACGAGGTTACAAAATATATATATAAAAAATAATAAATAAGAAAAAAGTGAGAAAGAAGAGTTACATTTAAAATAAAATATAATAATAATATATAATATTTTAATAGAAATCATAAAACATTAAAGTTAGGAAAAAAGAAATTGAAGAAAAAAATATATTAAAAAAAATGCAGAGGCTGCAGCGGTCAACACTCCTTGTTGACCCAACCTTCATACGCAACCCCGCTCACTTTCAACGGTTGCCAGAATTTCGCTGCCACAACCGTCTGACATTAGTTGTCCCCAACAACACTCTATTGTGAACTTATCCTCCTCGGATGTTAACGACCAAATAAAATCCACTGCTGCAGTAAGTAGTCTGCACTACCTCATTACCTTTTGCCGACTAGAGCGACCATCGTCACTGTCGACATCTTCTGTTAGCCCAACCAGAGCTACGGTTCGTGAAAGCAACCGTCTTCTCCCTTGATGCTGTAACAGCCACGACCATAGTCAGTGGTAGCAATCGCCTTCCCTAACTGTCCACCTCTGTCACAATAGTGTTTCCCCGTCTATGTGTTGTGCATGCCATTCACCCCGTGCTCCTACCATACCGCCGACATCTCTATCCCAATTGCGGCGTCCAAATAGCTAGTTGACATCATCTCCCCTCCCCTCGTCCATGTCCACGTCTGCGCTGGCAAGTCGTGACTGTCTCTGCTCTACCGCCGCCTGTCCCGATAAGCCAGAATCTTGTCGCCCATTTGGTCGACATCCCAACACATCCTGACAACAATCTGTCTGTCGCTTAGTTTTTACCACGGGGCAAGCAATGTCATCTCTGGTCAAACGGTGTGACCTCTAGTCGTTCGATTTTCAATATAACTATATATTATACATATAGTTACATAATAGATTATAACAAAGTAAATCTGTTAAGTTATTTTAATTTAACTATTTAAAAAATTATATATATATATATATATATATATTATATTATATTCATTAAATTACTTCAATTTTTTTTTATTAAAAATAAAGGGAAAAAAAGGGTTTATATTAAGAAAGAGATAAAAAAAGAAGGTGATTACATAATACCTAAAGTCATCTCGACAAAACCAAATGGGATCAATCGTTGAAAAAAATTATGGAGTTCAATTCTAAAATGACGAAGGAAGAAAGGTTTTCCTACAATGGTCTTTCAGTTACAGATCACAGAGTAATTACATTAAAAGGCAGTATCCAAGGAAGAGAAGTTAAAGTTGCCAACAACCTAAACAATGATAAAAATTATATCCATCTCTACTTGGCAATCAACTATTAATTCTAGAGCTAAGCATTGGTGTAAAGAAAAATATTTTTGAACAAAAAGAGTATAAAATTAGTGATCTACAAGTGACAATAGGTCATTCTGAGTACATATCTCAATTTCATGTTGTAAGGACGGATTAAAAAACTGACATCATACTCGGTCAACCCTGGTTTAAGGATTTGGGTACATTCATGTTAAACATAGAGAAACAAGTTTTGATGTTTCCTTATAAAGGGAAGATGGTCACGTTTCGAGACATAACAAGTAAATTAAAATCAATAAAATCTTCATTAGAAGACCTTAAGGATATCTCAGACTTGATGTTTCAAGGTAATGAAAAAACTATATCAAAGAAGCAAAAAGACTTTGAAGAAGTCATCTTGTAATGATCCTAAATAGGAATGCAAGTGATAACAAGCAAATAATACATGCAAAAAGTTATAAAAACGAAATATTCAACAAACACCCATATAAAAGATGCAAAGGGAGAACTTCTGAGCCATTTTATTATATTTCTGCAAGTCAAATAAAATAGATGATGGAATGGTGCACCTGGGCTTGTCTCAAAGGACAAGCAGGACCAAACCCAAATAGGAAAATGGCTGAGTTGAAGGCTGCCCAGCTGCTGCACCAATCTACACTGCACTGCCTAGAAAACTGTTGCTCTACTGAAGTTCGAATGGATGGGAGGTGCACTAAAGCTACCTAGAAATTTATATGCTTTTAACCCCGGACACCTTGGCCAAAACCTAGAAAAACCCAGAAGGGATTTTAGCTGGTTTGGACTTTTGATTTTTGAACCCCTTGGAGCCTCACCTTAGCTCTAGCTGCCAATTTCGACTCGCTGGAAACTACCTGTATATCTACCTGAAAACTCCTCCAAATGCTGAATTCACCCGTGGTATCCAATCCCTGACTCCCTGAATGATCTCTTGGCCCAACTCAACTGCTCCCAAGTACCACGAAAATCTGTTGTGTGGCCTCTGCGCTATCCCTTAGCCTAGCAGTTCGAATTGCTGGAATGTTGGCTTAGTTGGCTGTAAAACCCAGCAAGAACAGTCGTTTAATGATGCTACCTCAGCTCCCCAACTCCCAAACAAGCAATTAAATCTCTACTTGCCTCAATCTCCCTCTGTGTGTTTCCTAGCAGCCCAGAAATACAAACTCCTTGCTTCTGCGCTAGCTGCTGGTGTATGTCACTGCCTTGGAACTCCTGAAAACTCTTGTAGAACAATCTCCCTAGGGTGGGCACGAATGGTCCCCCGAAGTAGAGGTTGAATCTCTCGCTTGAGAAACTCGTGGCTAAACAGCCGGTAGACTTGCTAAACAACAAAGTGTACAGATGAGTGTTTGTTTGCAAATGTCAAAGATGAAATCAAAATGAGAGTTGATCTCTCCTTATAGCTCCTTGGGCCTCCTTAGCCTCATTTGGCCCCCTCCATCCACCCATCCGATTTTCCCTCGAAGAATATCGAATAGCTAACTTGAACTCCCATGTGGGTGGCCCCCACATTCGACTAGTTGCTAAATAAAGTCGATTTGGTTGCTAAGTCCCTAAGTTGAAAGTGTGGGGTCCTCTTCCTTAGTAAAAAATGTACAAAATTGTGTAGCAGTACCCTGTTACTAATGTTTTGAGAAGGGACATGATAGTCCTCCCCTCCCAAATGTTGGTTGCCCTCAAGCAACCTCAAAGTTGGGTGCTCTAGTATGTGCTCACCTTCCTAGGTGGCATCTTCATCCGGAAAGTTCTTCCAGCACCAAGAACTCCCAGATGGTCCTGCTCCTCAGTTTCCTCTCCCTGCTCTCCAAAATGGCCTCCGGTTCCAACACCAACTGTCCCTCATCATCTAGTGGGGGTAGATTAGTTGTTGCTTACCTGTTGTCCCAACACCCTCTTAAGGCATGAGACATGAAAAACATTGTGGATCCTACTCCCCTGAGAAAGCTCCAGCTCATAAACCACCTCCCCAACTCTTATAATCACCTGGTAGGGCCAATAGAAGCGTGGATGTAGCTTCTCAGCCCCCTTCTACTTTAGCGTGGACTACCTGTAAGGCTGCAGCCGAAGGTATACTAAGTCCCCTTCCTCAAAGTGTCTCTTTGTCCTTTGCTGATCTGCATAAGGTTTCTGCTGATTTTGGGTTGTCACCAAATTAACCTTGAGAGCCTTCAGGATATCTTGGCTCTCTTGGACCTAGTCTTTGGCCTTTGGGGCCCGACTGTCTCCAAAAACAATATCAACAAAAGAAAATGCATCATATCCATAAAGGGCACGGAAAGGAGAAATACCGATGGACATGTGGTGTGTGGTGTTGTAGCAATACTCACCCAGATGCAACCATTGAATCCAAGTCCTCTGCTGACCTGTCACATAGTTCTTCAGGTACCCCTCCAACCACTGATTGACTCTCTACATCTGGCCATCTGTCCAAGGGTGATAACTGGTGCTAGGAGTGAGCTTCGTCCCAACAAACCTGAAGAGTTCCTGCCAAAAGGCTCCCATGAATTTGTTGTCCCTGTTGCTCACTATGTTCTTAGGGGGTCCATGCAATCTAAAAATCTCCCGGAAGAACAGTTCGACAACCTGTGCAGCGGTGTACCTGGTGGGGATGGCGAAGAAGTGGGCAAATTTGATCAACTTGTCGACCACTACGTATATGCAATCCTTACCTTGTACAATGGGGAGCCAAGAATGGCCTCGAGTGTAGCCAAGAATGGCAATTGGGTGTTAAAAGGCATGGGAGGTCGATAAGCAGGTCCATACGGAGGAGCCCATCCCTGCTGGTAAGGGTTTTGGCCCCACAATGGGGGATTTTGGCCATATGGCATGTGAGGCTGCCCCCACTGCGGATTACCTGACAATAGGGAGGGTTTTGACCTTGAATACCTTGGAATTGTTCGGCCATAGGTTGTTGGTAAGAGCACCAGTCTTTTATGCGTCTTAATAATTGATTTCCCACGATCCAAAACACCCTGTTAGTATTTTTATGAGACCAAATCGTGAGTTTCCTTAAAAAAAACATTTTAAAAGCCTTGAAGTTAATTGTTTTGTCGGCTAAGACAAGGTCATTGTGGCTGAACCATCTGGTTCACCTAGTTCCTCTTCCTCCTCTCTGTCTGAAAGATTGTCTGAGGAGTCGTTTCCTGAGTTAACAGAGTCACTTGAGGACTAAGTTGTTGAACTCGAAATTGTTTTGAGCTTTCAACCTTTGTCATCTCGTTCTGCTCTTATCAACAACCTATGGCTGGACAATTCCAAGGTATTCAAGGTCAAATCTCTCCCTATGGTCAAGATAATCCTCAATGGGGGCAACCTCACATGCCATATTGCCAAAATCCCCCATTGTGGGGCCAAAACCCTTACCAGCAGGGATGGGCTCCTTCGTATGGACCCGCTTATCGACCTCCCATGCCTTTTGACACCCAATTGCCATTCTTGGCTATGGCAAATGAAGTGGCTGTAGCAATCCCGCGGGGTGGGTCATCTCCCCCTTGTTCATCTGACAAGCCTCACACTCCTGTATGTGCTGTAGCACGTCCTCCTTGAGGCCTTTCCACGTGATTCTCTCTCGGACAACCATATAAGTCTTCGGGAACCCCTGGTGCCCGGACAGTGGTGAATCATGTGCTGCCTGGAGTACCCTCTTTCCCAACTGCGAGTTGGGTACTAAGTAAATGCGCCCCTTATAATAGATGACCTCATCTATCACACGATAATGCTCATCCACATGGGTACCCTCCAATACCTCGCATGCCCTCCTGTCTTTGGAGTACTCCACCAACAACTGAGCCTTCTAATCATGGCAGATGCTCATGATAGATAACCCAACTGGACTTCGAGATAGAGCATCGGTCACCACATTGTGCTTTCCCCACACATACTCTATTTCGAAGTCATAGGCTTCCCCCTCCATGTGCAGCGTGGCCATCTTATTGGCTTCCTTCTCTGTCATACGGTTGAGTTGGAAGTAGGTGTCCATATTCTCAACCCAAGCCCTTGTCGTGCACTTGGCAGTTGCATCGAAAGTAGGGAAATACATCCTCCCTTTGTTTCTCTGTAGCTCGTAATTCTGGGTCCCTTGTCCTCCATATCCCTTGCTCTTCTCACTCTTCTTGAGCTTGCAGTAATTTCTGAAGGAGAGGGCTTCTTTAAAGTCTTCATCCATAGAATGCCACTCTTTGGAGTAATCTCCCATACGAGGGGATTCTTCCTCTCTTGCAAGTTCGATTTGTGCCACTGCCACGAAGGAAGGTTGTGTGACACGAGTTGGCACACTGACTGAAGGATGCTACATTGTTGGTGAGGGGTGATCAAATGTGTGAGAGGCCCCAGAAGTTTCCCCACACAAAAACCCTCTAGGTGTGGTCGTCTCTCTGTTCTGCAACTTGATCTCTTCCAACATGTCTTTCTGTCCCTTGGCCAAGTCACTCAGGGCCCTCAGAAGGTTGTCGAAAGCCATCTTGTTAAAATTGGCAACCAGGGCAAAACTTCATGTGGGTCATCTTATTCATGGCTGATAATATTTTTATTAGATTCCTCTCATTGAGAGGTGTAGGATTGATATAAATATCATCCGATTCCGATAAGTATTCATGGAGATATGAATTTATTTTGATTATGGAATTATTATCAAGCCGACCTACAACTCATGTAGGCTCAGAAGCCTAACAGTCGCATCTATTCAAACACCAACATTGTGTATAAATACAGGAGGACTTTTCCTCATTTGGACTCACTCATCTCATC
>APFE030203685.1:28707-39622 GCA_000404065.3 Pinus taeda
GAAGCCGGAAACTGCTGAAACTGAAGCTGCAACTACAGAAGTAAAGATTGACTTGCGTGGCCTAGAAGATCTCCTCTTTGGAACTGCGCTGTAGGTTCATCTGAACCTCCTCTGAAAGCTGCAACTTCTGGTGGTGGAATGAGGTCAATCCGATGAACGGTTTGCAAGATATCGACTGCCCTAGTTTGAAGACGGAAACTGCTGAAACTGAAGCTGCAACCGCAGAACTAAAGATTGACTTGTGTGGCCTAGAAGATCTCCTCTTTGGAACTGTGCTGTAGGTTCATCTGAACCTCCTCTGGAAGCCGAAACTTTTGGTGGTGGAATGAAGTCAATCCGACGGTCGATTTGTGAGATATTGTCTGCCCTAGTTTGATAATAAAGCCGGTAATGCTGATGCTATTTAGGGTTTGCTACTGCTAATATGAATCAAATTTATTGTACTATTTCTCTGTGCTGAATTATTGAAGATAAAAGAAGATTTGATCAAAGGGTTTCCCCACACATTGTGGGGTTTGTCCCTGGCTAGCCGCCACATCTTGTGTCTCTTGTCTTGGCTTGTTTTCTGTCGATCGTTTAATGTTCTATCTGCACTTTACTTTATGTACATGTGATTGCTAATCGGTGGAATATAATAAGAAAAAGAAGTAAACTGTTATAAGCATAGAACATACCATAACTTAACACATCTCTTCCTTGCTCTTGGGTTTTGCCATTTCCTCCTCTTTTGCTACTGCTTTCCCCCTGTCCTTTGTATCTGGAGTAATCTCTAACTCCCTTTCTCTGCTCTTGTACCTTTGTCTCCAGTAAATGATGTTCTGCTAGTCCCCTTCTCTCATAGGAGACAATCCCCACAATTGAGCCAAGAACTAGGCTCTGAGATCACTTTAATGATCCTAAATTTGAATACAAGTGACAACAAGCAAATAATACATGTAGCAAATTACAAAGACGAAATATTCAACGAAAACCCATATAAAAAATACAAATGGAGAACTTCTGAGTCATTTTATTACATTTTTGCAAGTCAAATACAATAGATGATGGAATGGTGCACCTGGGCTTGTCTCAAAGGACAAGCAGGACCAAACCTAGGTAGGAAAATGGCTGAGCTAAAGGCTTCCCAACTGCTGCACCAATCTGCACTGTGCTGCCTAGAAAACGACTGTTTTGCTGAAATTCGAATGGCTGGGAGGTGCACTAAAACTGCTTAGAAATTTATATGCTTCTAGCCTTGGACTCCTTTGGCAAAACCCAGAAAACCCAGAAGGGATTTTAGCTGGTTTGGACTTCTGATTTTTGACCCCCTTGGAGCCTCACCTCAGTGCTAGCTGCCAATTTCAACTCGCTGGAAATTGCCTGTAAATCCACCTGAAAACTCCTCCAAAATGCTGAGTTCACTCGTGCTATCCAATCCCTGACTCCATGGATGATCTCTTGGCCCAGCGTAGCTGCTCCCAAGTACCACAAAGATCTGCTGTGTGGCCTCTATGTTGTCCCTCAGCCTAGTAGTTCGAATTGCTGGAATGTTGGCTCAGCTGGCTGTAAAACCCAACGAGAACATTGGTTTAATGCTGCTACCTCAGCTCCCCAACTCCTGGATAAGCAATCAGATCTCTGCTTGCCTCAATCTCCCTCTGCGCGTTTCCTGGCTACCTGGAAATATGAACTCCTTGCTTCTGCGCTGGCTGCTGGGGTATGTCACTGCCCTGGAACTCCTGAAGTCTCTTGTGGAACAACCTCCCTAGGGCGGGCACAGATGGTCCCCAGAAGTAGAGGTTGAATCTCCCACTTGAGAGACTCGTGGCTAAACAGGCGGTAGACTTGCTAAACAATAAAGTGTATAGATGAGTGTTTGTTTGCAAATGTCAAAGATGAAACCAAAATGAGTGCTGATCTCTCCTTATAGCTCCTTGGACCTTCTTAGCCTCATGTGATCCCCCCATCCACCCATTCGATTTTCCCTCCAAGCATATCGAGTGGCTAATTCGAACTCCCATGTGGGTGGCCCCCACATTCCACTAGTTGCTAAATAAATTCGATTTGGCCCCCCGAAGTCCCTAAGTCGAAAGTGTGGGGTCCTCTTCCTTAGTAAAAAATGTACAAAATTGTGTAGTAGTACCCTGTTACTAATATTTTTGAGAAGGGACATGAGAGTCCTCCCCTCCCAAATGTTGCTTGCCCTCAGGCAACCTCAAAGCTGGGTGCTCCAGTATGTGCTCACCTTCCCAGGTGGCATCCTCCTTCGGAAAGTTCTTCCAGCGCACCAAGAACTCTGTTATGGTCGTGCTCCTCAGTTTCCTCTCCCTGCTCTCTAAAATGGCCTTCGGTTCCAACACCAAGTGGCCCTCATCATCTAGTGGGGGTAGATCAGCTGCTCCTTACCTGTTGTCCCAACATCCTCTTAAGGCATGAGACATGAAAAACATTGTGGATCCTACTCCCCTGAGGCAACACCAGCTCATAAGCCACCTCCCCAACTCGTCTAATCACTCAGTAGGGCCCATAGAAGCGTGGCTGTAGCTTCTCAACCACCTTTTGCTTCAACATGGGCTGCTTGTAAGGCTGCAGCCGGAGGTATACCAAGTCCCCTTCCTCAAAGTGTCTCTCTGTCTTGTGCCAGTCTACGTAAAGTTTCTGCTGATTTTGGGCTGTCACCAAATTATCCTTGAGAGCCTTGAGGATATCTTGGCTCTCTTGGACCTAGTCTTTGGCCTTTGGGGCCTGACTGTCTCGAAAAGCAATATCAACAAAAGAAAGTGCATCATATCCATAAAGGGCACAAAAAGGAGACACACTGATGGACATGTGGTGCGTGGTGTTGTAGCAGTACTCGCCCAGATGCAGCCATTGAATCCAAGTCCTCCGTTGACCTGTCGCATAGTTCTTCAAATACCCCTCCAACCACTGACTAACTCTCTCCGTCTGGCCATCTGTCCGAGGGTGATAACTGGTGCTAGGAGTGAGGTCTGTCCCAACCAACTTGAAGAGTTCCTGGCAAAAGCCTCCCATGTCACTCAATATGTTATTGGGGGGTCCATGCAATCTGAAAATCTCCCGGAAGAACAACTCGACAACCTGTGCAGCTGTGCACCTGGTGGGGATGGCGAAGAAGTGGGCAAATTTGGTCAACCTGTCGACCACTACGTATATGCAATCCTTCCCTTGTACTGTGGGGAGCCCTGTGATGAAATCCATCGAAATACTTTCCCATTTCCCCTCCAAAATGGGAAGTGGCTGTAGCAATCCTGCGGGGTGGGTCAGCTCCCCCTTGTTTCTATGACAAGACTCACACTCTCGTACATGCTGCAGCACGTCCTCCTTGAGGCCTTTCCACGTGAATCTCTCTTAGACAACATATAAGTCTTCCAGAACCCCTAGTGCCCGATTAGTGGTGAATCATGTGTTGCCTGAAGTATCCTCTCTCTCAACTACGAGTTGGGCACTATGTAAATGCGCCCATTGTAATAGATGACCTCATCCATCACACAGTAACCCTCATCTGCATGGGTACCCTCCAATACCTCGCATGCCCTCTTGTCTTTGGAGTACTCCACCAACAACCGAGCCTTCCAATCATGGCAGATGCTTATGATAGATAACCCAGCTAGACTCCTAGATAGACCATCGGTCACCACATTATGCGTTCCCCGCACATACTCTATATCAAAGTCATAGGCCTGCAGCTTGCTGACCCATCTTTGTTGCCTGTCATTGAGGCCCTGCTGCCCCATGAAATGTCGAAGACTGTTGTGATCAGTTTTCACTCGGAACCGGTTGCCCACCAAGTACTGGCGAAACTTGGCCAATGAATGCATAATGGCCAGCATCTGCTTGTCATATATGGAATATGACAGCTCATGCGGTAGGATATTTCGATTCTCGAAAGCAATGGGATGCCCCTCCTGTGACAATACTGTTCCAACTCCTACCTCGGATGGATCGCACTCCACTGTGAATGGCTGGGAAAAATGTGGAAGTGCCAAAACAGGGCAACTGCTCATCACCTCCTTGAGGCAATCAAAGGCAACCTGTGCTCCATCAGTCCATGCGAAGGCCCCCTTCTTGGTCAAGTTGGTCTAGGTTGTTGTCAGTTGTGAGAACCCCTTGACAAACTTCTGGTAGTAGGTTCAAATACCCAAGAAGCCCCTCAGTGTAGTCACATCTCGGGGCACTGGCCAATCTTGGATGGCCCGAATCTTCTCCTCGTGGACCTTAACCCCATCAGCTCCAATGATATGCCCTAGGTAGAGCATCTCTGTCAATCCAAACTTGCACTTGGAGAGCTTGGCATAAAACTGTTGCTTCTCCTGAATGTGCAATACCTCCTCCAAGTGTTGGAGGTGCTCCTCCCATGTCCGGCTGTAAATCGGTATGTCATCCAAGAAAACTAGCACAAACCTCCTCAACTGGCCCTGGAAGACATGGTTCATGCCGGATTGGAATATTGCCGGAGCGTTGGTCAGCCTAAATGGCATGACTAGAAACTCAAAGTGCCCATAGTGGCACCGAAAAGTTGTCTTAGGGATATCCTGATCCCTCACCTTGATCTGGGGGTACCTTGAACAAAGATCAATCTTAGAGAAGTACTTGGCTTCTCTAAGCTCATTCATCAGCTCATCAGTGCAGGGAATAGGGTACCGGTTCTTTAGTGTCTTTCGATTGAGGGCTCGGTAGTCAATGCACATCTGAAGAGTTCCATCCTTCTTCTTCACCAACACCACTGAAGAAGCGAAAGGACTGGAACTTGGCCTGGTATGGCCCAATGCTAGCAGCTCTTGGATGGCCTTCTCAATCTCATCCTTATAGGCTTTGGGATGCCTGTAAGGAGTGGTGATCACTGCCTGCACACCTGGCTCCAACTCAATAGTGTGCTCAAACCCTCTGTCTGGTGGCTGCCCTGGTGGAATGTCCCCAAACACTACTACTTACCTGTCTAGCAAGGCCTGTATGTTTGTCGGTGGTGGCTGAGCTTGTCCTCCAACCTCTGAGATCCTCAACTCAACTTCCCATGCAACGTCCCCATGTTGTAAATCTACCTCCATTCGGTGGGCCGAAACAGTCTGAGGTCGATAAGGCTGCATGCCTCTTAAGACTGCCAGTTTGCCATCCAGCGCCAGTGAACTCCATCTCCGACTTCCTCCAATCTGTCGTGACTCACCCAAGGGAATACAACCACTAGACATCCATGACCACATTGGTGTCTGGCACATCGACCACCAAGAAATGGTTGGTTATCAAGTAGTTTCCCATAACTACTGTCAAGGAGGGCACATATCTAGTGCACTGTATGGTACAGTCACCTGGTACTAGGACTGAGAAGCCCTCGAACTCTGCTGTGGTGAGGCCCCTCCTCTGGAGCAACTGGGCATCTATGAAATTGTGGGTAGCCCCACTGTCTACTAGCACTGATAACCTCTGTCTTTGTACAGTGCCTCTGATCCTCAGTGTCAAAAATTTGGGAATCCCGCACAAGGAAGCGAGAACTCCCCATGCTGGGGCAAGGGATGCCCCACCCTATGGAGGTGGTGGTGGTGTCCCTCTATCTATCGGACTCTCGCCATCTACCCCACCGCAATCCTGATCCACCTCGTCCTCCTTGTCACTATCAGAAAAAACCTCAATGTAGTGTGCTCTCCCAGCAGTGCACCGATGGATTGGTGCCCAAGGCTCTCCGCATGTGAAGCACAGCTTCCTCCTCCGGAGGTCCTTCCATGTCTCCTCATCTAATTACCCCCTCCCTTGTGTGGCCCTCTGAGGTGGAGGTCTGGTTTCATGCCCCTTTTGTGGGAAAGTGGTCCATGTAGGAAATGGTGCTCTAGTCTTGGGGATGGGCCCCTGCAGATCTCTGGCACACAAGACTGCTTCCTGTAGCGTGGAGGGTTTGCGTGACTTCACCAGTCCACGTAGGGGCTCAAGCAAGCCCTCAATGAAGGTATACACCCTCCTTGCCTCGGATAGATCCAGGACCATCACTAACACTCGCAAAACTTCTGAGAAGTACTGCTCTGGGTTGGCTGTTTGGCCAGTTGGTTCAACTTTCTGAAATAAGCCTCCAAATCCCTGTAATCAAATTGCTCCACCACCCTCCTGTTGAAGTCCTCATAAGAAAAGATGTGGGCATGCCCTAGGGTGGTCAAGCCATGAAAACACCAATCATTGGCTTCTCCCTCCGTGTGTAGCGTGTCCATCTTAATGGCTTCTTGCTCTGTCATCCAGTTGAGTTGGAAGTAGGTTTCCATCTTTTCAACCCAAGCTCTGGTCGTGCACTTGGCAGTGCCATTGAAAGTAGGGAAATACATCCTCCCTATGTTTCTCTTAGCTCGTAGTTCTGGGTCCCTTGTCCTCCATACCCCTTGTTCTTCTCACTCTTCTTGAGCTTGCAGTAATCTCTGAAGGAGAAGGTTGTAGTAATGGCAGTGGCACTGCTAGTAGCAGCACAAATGCAGAATTGAGAGGGAGTTGCAGTACGGATGCAGTGTTGACAATGGTAGGGTCAGCAACAGTATAGATGCAACATTTGCGCAGTAGTTGGTGGATAGGATGTTAGACATCAAGAGCGTAGATGGAGATGTTACATAGTAGAGTGATGCTTCAGCAGGGTGCATTGCTATAGCACATTCCTCGCTTAGAGGGATTGTTGATTTCTGGTAGCGTCAAATGTGCTCTAAGTCTCAAAATTTGTCGGGAGGCTTAGACACATGCATTCTCCAATACCTAGAAATCGTTTTGGGAATTCCACCTGGAGACAGTTTTATTAAAATAATTAATTATTTTTAATGGGACCCTAAGTCTAAACTTAGGAAATTAAAATAATTAAAGGGTATTAATCTAGCTGTGGGTGAAATTTCTAGAAGACAACGAGGACCAAGCCAAAATGATCTAAGCCATTGATTAGAATTTAATCTAGGCCATTCGTTGTCCAACAAAATTATATATATATAGAAGAGGCTTGTAGGGCACTTGGAGAACACATCGAGTAGAGTTCAAAAGATCGAATTTCTAAAGCAGATCAACTGCAGGTGAGAAATTCAAAGTGAGCTTTTGTAGTCATGGGCAGGGATAGTATCCGGTGAAGAGCCTTCCTAGGCCGAAGAGTACAAGGCAGAGAGGACAAAATGAAGTCCAGAGAGACGCTGACGCTGGCCCACACAGTGCTGATGCTGTGGTAGCACAGAGCCTAGAGGGAGATCGAATTTCTGTTTAACAAATTGGGTTTCGGAAGCTGGGAGCCGAGGTGTGAGACCGAGAGTCTGGAAATCGAAGTTTCTAGCCAGTAGAGGGTCTGAAGGAGGAGCAACGCAGTCCGTAGCGGAGGTGACGTAGAGATTGTGTGGGGTTGACGTAGTTCTACACAGAAGCTTGTTGAAGAAAGTGTAACTAGGTACGGTCTTCATGACACTGTAATTATGATTTTTGTAAACAAGAAAACAAATTTATTATTATGCCTTGCTGCATGGGTTTCATGAGCAAGAAGTTTATTTATTAGTGGCTCCCATTGAGAGCCTTAGGATTTATTAATATGTCAAAGAGTCAATGTCATGTATGAAGAAGTTCTTCTTGAGCATGAGAAAAATGTATCTGAGTCAACCTGATGTCTAGATCAGCCCTCCAAGACAAGCACAATCCTCTTGAACAAGTCGGCCATCAAAACGATATAAAAAGAAGTCATGTCGGCTCAAATTAAGTAACACAACGATTCACTGTCATGTCAGCTTATTATGGAGACATAACTAGCATATATACCCTATTGATCTTCACAAAAGTACAGGATAGAATCTTAGATCCTCTATAATCTCGGACAAGTACAGGAGTGCAGACATTTCGGATAAGTAACTCGGATTATCTCGAATGGGTACATGGATCTAATCCACACTACAGGAGGAAACTATCTCATGGATAATTTCAGTGAGCAAATTAGAGTCTCATCCTTCTCGGTGGTGACAATCTCGGCCTAACTATGATGATGATCTCGGTGCAAGAATACAGTCACTGTCTCGGTATAGATGGGATGATAAAGATCACAATGCTAATCACTGTCTCGACATCTTGGATGGGGAAGATACATTCACTGTCTCAACACAATTGTGATCTCACAAGTAATACATTCTCAGCTTACTAAACGCAGCAAGATCTCATCATAATGACAACCATGGTCTCAGCCGTAATCCTAATGAAGACAAGGTCATAATGAAGATTTCAGTGCATTAATGAAGACATGGAATCAAGATCATGATGAAGACCTCGGTACAACTATTGAATATATATATACCTCTGAATGAAGATCTTGATGAAGGAGCAGTCATGGTACAACAATGATGAAGATCTTGATGAAGAAGCAGTCATGGTGCAACAAGGATAAATATCTCAGTGGTGCAGTAGTGATGGCCTCAATGGTGCAACAATGATGATGATCTCAGCAGTGATAAAGAAGAGGATTGGTGTCTTGGTCTTGGAGTGGCATAACAGGTCAAAATCCATGGTTTTGGTATTCGTCAATTGGAATCTCTATATGAAGAATTTTGTGCGGGTTTTCCTCTCCAAGAGGGAGAGGTTTTGGCCCTAGAAGAAAGCCAACATCTTGTGTTCTTGTCTCTTTGTTTTGGTAGCTATTTGATGAACTAAAGAAGACACACTCTAATATTAAAGAAAATGCTAATAAGCAAAAGTTAAATACCTCACAAATAGTTATCATGCTAAGAAGAATCTCATTAACTACATTTTCCCTAGATTCTTCAACAAAGCTGACGCACAAGGGACGCATAGCCTCTATTCCAGTGAGATTAGAGTCAGATTCTTCTAGTGACAGGGTGAGAGCATCTCACTACTTGTTTTGTCCATTTTCTCCTTGTATCGGATAGCCAGTTGGGAATCCAACGAATTGTACTCAGAAATTACTACTGCATAATAATAAAGCCCTCAGTTGCTGCACCGATTTTCCCACGCTGGGTTTTTCCGGGGACATTTGTCCAAAAATAAATGTGTAGATGTGTTGTGTATTTCTTTCTTGTTCAATTTCTTGTTTCCACAGTTTATTTTAAATGGTGAAGGTTGCAGTATATTAGTTTCAGTGTTTACTGTAGGAAACAATAAATAATTTTGTTCAGTAATTAACAAATAGAAGAAACGTAATCAGTTGCTCCAATAGAAATTTGGTTATCCAATTTTTCACAGAGGATTGGTGGATTTGTTGACTGCATAGTTTTATTACTTTGCCTTAGCTATAAGCTTTGGGTTTTTGCTTGCATGGTTGCTTTGCAGTGGTTGCCATCTAAAGATAACCTTGTTAAGGTTGGGTTGATATATGGTCTTTGCTTAAGCACGTCTTCTAGGAGTGTCAGTTTGCTAGAACGTGCTAGAAATATGTTTAGGATCAACATTTAGTTTTATTTGAAGGACAATGTCATTGTCAAGCAATATTGTTTAGTGTCTCATTCCATGGTACTTTATCCCTTCACTAGCATTTGGGATTGTTTGAGTTTATCTCTTCACTAGCATTTTGGATTTCCTTCATATCTTTGCTTTATTTTCCATCTAGAAGCTATGGTACAAATATGTGTTTTTTTGATGAGGTCAGTTCAATCCAATCTTTTTGTCACTTTTGGTGGGAAGAGCTATGTATGCAATTGTTTGCCAAATGTTATCTCTTGATTAAAATGTGAAAAGAGATAAATGCCCTATGTTACTTTGAATTTATTTATTCTTTAGTAGCATTGATGAAGAGGATATAAAAATCCATTATGTATACTATTACCACCACTAGTGGGTGACTGCTATAGGATAAATTTTCTCCTAGATTTGTCTTTAGACGACAGCCAACAACCCCTTGCAACCACCTGATAGCTCGATGTGCTACTATTATCTGCCACCTGAGCCAACCATTGTGTTCACTCGCTTATTTGTTATGATTGTATGTTTGAAGGTGGGTCATCCAACCCCAAAGGTATGATTTTTCATTATGTAATTGGGTGTTTATGCTTGCTTTTCTTGGGCACATTTGGACATGGATTAGTGGGGGGATTCAGTGGAAAGAACCGGCTTTGGCTTGTACTCTTGTTCCCTTACCTTATCTTGGGGGTTAATCTTGGGTCCTAGTCCCGTGGGATCTCCTCTATGAGCTATTAGCTTTAGGGGTGGCACTACATGGGAAACCCTAATTTTGGTTGTGTGGTCCCGCTTCCCGACACCATATATTTCACTGCCCTCTACTCATTATAAGCCCTTTTTCACATTTTCCAATCTGTGTCCACATTTGTCCATTGGGTCGACAAGGTGTTAGCCAATGCCTCCCCTTGTCCACACTTTGGGTCTGGCCTGGAACGATGCCCCAGAGGTTGATGCAACTAAAGGAAAAGATAAAAAGCATAATATCGCCACATACAATAGGTACCACAAAATGCAAAAGATAGTTGGGGAAAAAGAATTTAGCGCGTGGGCAAAATTCAAACACGAGCTCTACCCGTTATCATTATGGCCATCACCTTGGTTCCTAGGGCCTCTGTGAGCACCTCTTGCATCATTAAGGAACCCGTGATTGTCTCAACCCTTGGTAGGTGATGAACTGCCCAACCTTAAGGGGGTATTCACTACTACATCTTACACATCATGCTCTCATCCCCTTGAGCCCTTAGCAGTAAAAAGAAGAAAAATCAATAAAAGGCAAAAGACATATGAAGAAGGGTGGAAAAACAAAGGTTAGGGTAACTCATGTACCATGATTGCTCCCTCCTACATTCTTACACCCAAGGTATGGGTTTCCTTTATTATAGTTACCCTTTGTACCATGGCATGTGGCTTGGTGTAATGTTCCTAACTAGGTTGCACGAAACGGGGAAACGGGTACGAGTTTCCGAAACGGGAAGCGATACTAAACGCGACCTCCCCAAATTTTGGAAATGGGGAAATGCGAATCTAT
>APFE030203685.1:39781-50603 GCA_000404065.3 Pinus taeda
ATAAAGCATAAATGATACATTATAAATTATTACACTTAAACATTAAGATTTAATTTACATCACATTTACTCATGAATGATCACATAATGAAAATAAAAATATCGGAATATCCAAAAGCAACCTTTATTATATATCCAAATCTCAAAATCAGCCTTTATTTATATTAATATATGAGGCTGCAAGTAAAATAAAGACTATGAGGCTACAAGAGAGAGATCCAAATCGGGGTTTTCTGCATCCACATCCCATTCTTTAGAAGGACCACTGTTGTATTGGGAGTCTCCTCCTATATAGTCGAACAACCTTAGTGCTCTTGATTAAATACAAGATTCATACCCTAGTACCCTACATGATCTTGATTATTGGGAGTTTCCCCTGCATAGAGGGCTTGGTTCTCTTGATTAAATACAAGTTCCATACCCTAGTACATGATAACCAATGGAAACATTGCAATCCCCCCAATCCTGAAATCCTGAAAAACAGATAAGTCTGCTAGATTTTGAGTGAGATCTAAAATTCTACTTTCTCCATATGAAATCCAATGAGAGCGAAACAACTCTCAAACATCTTGAGTCATTTCATGGTAATGTTAAAAATTTAAGTAAAATGATGAAAATGAAAAATAAAGGAGAATATCAGTTTTACTTTAAGAATCTAACATTACCATGAACTGCATATGCCTCAAACTTCTTGATGAACTGCATATCAACACTGGGGCAAAAATTCACTTTTATAACTTTAGACACGCATCTAGAAGCAAGTAGAAGTCACTAGCATACCCTAAAAATAATTTAAAAAACAAATTAAATAAAAAATTAAAACAAAACACAAGTTAATGAGGAAACGTGGGTCGTACGGCCGTGAAACGCGTTTCCGGCTGTATTGCCACGTTTCCGTTTCGGGAAACGTGGCAGTATGGCCGGAAATGCGTTTCACGGCCATACCAAATGCGTTTCCGCGTTTTGTACTAGTTTCTGTACGGAAACAGACCTCTGTACCACGTTTCCTGCAACATAGGTTCCTAACTTAAACAAACAATGATATATAAAGCAAAACCGATTCTCAACACAAAATTTTTTAACAAACAACACATGCTCATAAAAACTCCAGAAGTAGAACCAGCTAAGCCATTTTATTAATGAATGGAGTAAGTACAATAGTATGGATGAATGCATTTGGGTTTTCCTCAATGGAAAGCATGACAGAATCCAGGTGATGAGACAATGATATCAAGTACTGGAAAGTGTCTGCTCCTCTAATGCTTTGCGCTGCCCAGAAAAATACACTGCTAGTTGGAAAGGAACTACAAGAAACTCCACTTCCGCTACTCGGAAAATGCTACAAATTCATCCCCAAGCTTCTTGTCCAAAACTCACAAAAACCAAGAAATGGTTTGGCCCAATTTTGAACTCCCAAGATCGACCCCCAAAGGCACTGCACAATCCCTAGCTATTCCACACTGTTTGCCGCAAGATATGGCTGAAAACCCCACCTCCGGTGCTTAGAAAATTTTGAAACCTTATATCTGGGATCCTTGTCAACAACCCAGAAAAACCTAGAATGGTTTGGTCGGATCTTGACCTTCAAAATTCAGCCTCCAATAAGCCCTACACCCTCCAAACTGCTCAAGGAATACAACTTGCAAGGAACATCAAATAATCCTCCTCCAAGCTCCGAAAATGCAACAATCACCTCTCCAAATATTTCCCTTATCCTCCACAGTGAAGTTCAACCTCAAAGACTGATACTCTACCCTCCACGTGAACACCCAGTGCTGCCTCTACGCTGGCCTAGGAAGTGCCAAAATCACGTTGCAAGGTAGCACACTTCTCCAGCTCCAAAACTCTCCCAAATGCCAACAATCCTCCGATGCCTCTTCTCCGGAAAATCTCTCACCCAAACTCCACTACAAGACACCACAAGCAAAATTGACCTCCTCTTCATTGCGTCCTCCAATAATACGCACAACCTAGAGATGAATGCAATCGCTGGAAATCACATTGAGATCCTCCTCGTGAAGAAATGAAGAAAAACCTTCCTAGGGTGGCACTCGAAGTCCCCAGAAGAAATGGTGAGCTCTTCGTTTGAAGAACTCTTGCTAAACAAGAAGTGACTCGACTAAGCAGCTCGAGCAACCAAAGAGAAATTCGATATGCCAAAGATGAATGAAATGAGGAGAGTTGCCTTCCTTACATACATTTTGTGGAGCACTTTTCCCTCCAATTTTACCTCCATTGCGGGCCTTCACTTAACCACTTCCATGCAAACCGAACCAGGGAGTGCATATTTCCCGATTGTAGGTGACCCCTCCGTGTAATTTAACCACAACAAAATAACTTATCCTAAGTCTAATCTCCTTATAAAAATCGAATGGGCCCTACTATCTCCAAAATTGACCCCAAAATGCAATAATTAGTCTTGTTCCAAATTAATTTAGGAAGGGACATAACAATCCTCCCCTCCCAAATGTTGCTTGTCCCCAAGCAACTTCAGTGCTGGGTGCTCAAGTATGTGCTTGCCCTCCCAAGTAGCAATCCTCATTCGACAAGCTCCTCTAATTCACCAAAAATTGCTTGTCCTCAAGTAGTGCCTGAACAAGCGCCCTCTCTGACTGTGGATCCCCACTGTCGCTGCAAACTTCACAAGGGTCCCAAATATGCCATTGGATCGTCCTTGATCGCTAGACTATCCTATAGTGAAGGAGTCCCTCGATACTAGGATCCCAAGCCAACCTGATCAACATGGAGCACCTGTTGCTCCACTCACTATCCTGCCAGATGGGGATGTTAGAATCCCTTTGTCTATTGCCAATAAGTAGAGCATCATGATGATGTAAAACTCCGTCCAAATCCTCATGAAGCTGTCCTACCAAATAGCCCACCCCATGCACTCTGATTATGGTCCCTTGAAGATACAGCTCAATCCCCATGCGAATGAAGCCTCTCCTACATGAGCTCCTCCTGAAATCCTCTTGCTGGCCATCTTGCCATGCTGATGAAGTCTCCCATGCCACCAGCGAATCACAGAAACCCGGTGGAAAATTTGGATGACCCTCTCCTGTAGAGACCAACTCACCCTTATTGGTAGTTGAATCGCTAAGTATTGTGATGCTAGGCTCCCCTTCCTAGCCTAGCAAGAAATCATCTTGTTGACCCTGTGACACCTGTCATGTCATCACTAATTATCTAGCACGCTCGCACCATAGCCTCCTCTCGCATAACTCTCGGCCACAATCTATGCGATGATCGAGGTTAGGCCCAACCTGCCAAAGTGCCTCAATAGTGTTAGTGCCTATCGTCCCATGGCTAACCCTAATCCCGAGCAACAATATGCCTTGTCCTATGGTGAGGGCTTCAGTGATCCCCATGTGTTTGCCTGTGAATGAATCAGTTCGCCTGTCATCCTGACCATGCTCACTGAGGAATGGAGTATCCCACCAATCCACTGGATCCCTGGATCCCATAACCATATTGGAGGTCCAAAACTCCCAATCCTCTATGCCTGCCGCTGTGATATGCTGCTAGCTGTTGGGACCCCTTTGTGCCCCGTCTCTACCTCATGTAGGTATCCAATAGGTAGGAACCGAGCATCAAGAACTTGTGCTGCGAATATCCAACTCTTCTGTGCCTGCCATATCATGCAGTGAGATCTGCTATCCGAGCTCCTGATGATGTGCTTAGATATTGCCAGAAGCCTAGGCATCATCGTACCAACAAGGACCACCGTCCTCTGCACGTCATGCTCACCTAATACCTCGAGCTGTCCAGCTGAAAAATCACCATGTAACTCCTTATCGGTCACCTCCCCAAGTGTGAGTCTATGGGTGAAACATATGCTACCTTGACAATCAACCATGCCATCCCTAAGTCGGTAACCGTCAACTCGTGCACCTACCAAGTGTCTCAACTGGAGAGTCTCCTTTTGGCCCATGACACACGGTGTCTCATCCAACTGCCTAGGGTGAGCCTCCCATGCCCTGCTAACTGAATGGAGAGTGTCAAAGGGCAACAACCAAACCCTCTGCGATTGTAAGAAACATTGGAGGATAATGGGTGGGTATGTCCCAAAGAGTATGATCAAGAGTCTGCCAGAATGCTCAAGAGTAATCCTACGGATGACCCCCTTTCTGTCTCGGATCTGCTGATAACCCCCTTGAAGCCCTGTCTCCACTAAACATGGTGTCTCTAGATGCTCAACAATTTCTTCATTGATCTTAGGTGGGTTGCATCCAATGGTATACGTAGTGCCCCTGTCCATAAGTCTCATGGGAGGAAACGCTCCAAGTGCCCACTATGCCGCACCATCTGCCACTACATACCACCCAGTATCATCGCACTCCTCGACATGCCATTATACACCACAACTTGTCCTGGTACACCACTGGATAATCTTGGCTACAACTATACCATCTTATACTGTCCTGTGTCCCACCTGTGTCACTGCACCTGTCACTTCCCACATGTACTTAATGTGATGTGAAGCACTCCCACTCCACAACACAGTCCAACATACTACGACACACCTCCATGCGTCTCCATGCCCATCTCCAGACCAATGCTCCATGCTAGATGCTCCTACCCATCCTTGGATGTGATGGCCTAAATCTGTGTCCATATGCGTCGGCCCGAGCTTGACCTGTATTATCACCTCCACCGTAGCATCACCATGCTGTCTGATGAGGGGATCTCCCCTCCAAATCCTCCCTGAGGGACCCAAGAAGTGAATCTCCCTAGGTATTAGGAGTGACACCACCAGTGCTCTACCCCTCCATGTCCTTCGTTCCCCACACAAATGTGAAGAACCCCGAGTTTCACACTGTTTGGTGGCTTGCCAATGCCACCTCCTTCGATAAACTCCCGCCAGAGTATGATGGTCATCCTGTGATCCCATGTACGACCATCATACCAAAATGACCTAGGGAGTTTGTCCATAAACTGGTTGGCCACTAGTGTTGATTGAGACTCCCCTAACAAATGCATGTGCTCAACTGCTAGGCCAACTACACCACCATGGTCATAGTCAACCAACATATCCGGGGAATGATAGGTAGTCCCACCTAGATCCCAATTCCAGTATGGGCTTACGGTATCCCTAATGCGTGAAGCTTCTGTTGAGCTTCACGCTGGTCCACTACCATCTCCATAGCCCACTCCACCAGGTACCAACTCAGAATCTCTCGTCATCCAACCCTAAGAGAGGGATTGAATGTACGAACTCCCATACATAGGACAAGCCTTCCATCTTGCGAACGCTGCACCCTGCGCTGCTCATGTCACCTCATCTCGTCAGCCTGATCAACACATAAAATATGTCGAGGTGGCTCCGACTCTCCCTCTCTAAGGTGCAGAGGTAAACTATTGATGCTACAAGCCCCATCTATGTATGTTTGAAGAGAGCTGCTTTGATGCTCTAATGTGCACTCTAGTTGTACCATTAGGGAATCCAATTGTTCCCCAACGAGAGTCAGTTTGGCTGTTGACTTAGCACAAACCATTCTCATGCCCTCCAGCTCCTCGTTTTGTTGTAGAATGGCCTCTCGTACTATCGTGGCCTCCTCTCTCAATGCTAGAAGGTCGGCTTGGAACTGATGAAACTGTCATGGGTATTTATCACCTGCAGGCTCGATCACAACTCTAGATACCCCAACAACTGTTGGCATCTCATCCATGGGTGGAACCTCCTCAACAGATGGCTCTATGTGTGTAGGTTCTATCCTCTCCACCAAGATGTCAATTAGGGCTATCAAAGAGGTCTCTAATAAAGGTGATTCCTGCGCTACACCGAGTATAACAATGTGCTCCTCACCATCCCGTGGGCTCTCAGCATCATGCTCAACCTCCTCCTCAGGCTCTTGATATCTAAAGCCAGGTCTCCACTAGCAAAAGCGCCCCCTGGTCTCACCCTCTAACTGTCCTTGTCCTACTTGCTCCTTTTCAGGAGATTTGGTGCCCTGATTTTGTCGACTTTCCCACATGATGTAGATCACTGCACCCCCATGGCCTGCTCACCTCTACATCTCCGTTGTAAGGGTGAGGATGGGTTCGGTCTGTCACCCTCCTCAACTGGGCCAACCTCTCATCGTCCCAATGAATTCTAGCCCAAAATTTCTACATATTGGATTTCCCTTGAGCCACGGGTTTGTTTCCGGTTTCACTCGTCACTGTGTACTCATACCCAAACTTCCATGATCTTCTGGCTAGTTTCCCACAGCTAAGCCAAGATCATGCTCTGATACGGCTGTAATGTTCCTAACTTAAACGAACAACGATATATAAAGGAAAAATGAATCTCAACACAATTTTGTTTAACAAACAACACATGCTAATAAAAACTCCAGAAGTAGAAACAACTAAGCCATTTTATTAATCAATGGAGCAAGTACAATAGTATGGATGAATGCACCTGGGCTTTACTCAATGGAAAACATGACAAAATCCAGGTGATGAGACAATGATATCAAATATTGGAAAATGTCTGCTCCTCTAATGCTCTGTGTTGCCTAGAAAACTACACTGCTAGCTGGAAAGGAACTACAAGAAACTCCAATTCCGCTACTCCGAAAATGCTACAAATTCAGCCCCAAGCTCCTTGACCAAAACCACAAAAACCCAGAAATGGTTTGGCCCGTTTTTGACCTCCCAAAATGACCCCCAAAGACACTATGTAATCCCTATCTATTCTACATTGTCTGCTACAAAGATACGGCTGAAAACCCCACCTCCGGTGCTAAGAAAATTCTGAAACTTTATATTTGGAATCCTTGTCAAAACCTCAGAAAAACCCAGAAATGGTTTGGTCGGATTTTGAATTTCGAAATTCAGCCTCCAAGAGGCCCTACACCCTCCAAACTGCTCAAGGAATACAGCCTGCAAGGAACACTGGCGAAATCCTCTTCCAAGCTCCAAAAATGCAGCAATCACCTCTCCAAATATTTCCCTTATACTCCATGGTGAAGTTTAGCCTCAAACACTGATACTCTACCCTCCACGTGAGCACCAAGTGCTGCCTCTGTACTGGCCTAGGAAGTGCGAAAGACACCTTGCAAGGTAGCATACTCCTCTAGTTCCAAAAATCTCCCAAATGCCAACAATCCTCCAATGCCTCCTCTTCGAAAAATCTCTCACCCAAACTCCACTGCGAGACACCACATGCAAAATCGACCTCCTCTTCACTACGTCCTCTAGTAATACGCACCACCTAGAGATGAATGCAATCACTGGAAATCACATTGAGATCCTCCTCCTGAAGCAATGAAGAAAAACCTTCCTAGGGTGGCACTCGAAGGCCCCCGAAGAAAGGGTGAGCTCTTCGCTTGAAGAACTCTTACTAAACAATAAGTGGCTCAACTAAGCAGCTTGAGCAACCAAAGAGAAATTCGATATGCCAAAGATGAATGAAATGAGGAGATCTTCCTTATATAGAATTCGTGGAGCACTTTTCCCTCCAATTTTACCTCCATCGTGGGCCCTAACTTAACCTCCTCCATGCAAATCGAACTAGGGAGTGCATATTTCTCTAGTGTGGGCGGCCCCCATGTGTAATTTAACCACAATAAAATAACTTATCATAAGTCTAATCTCCTAATAAAAATTGAATGGGCCCCATTGTCTCCAAAATTGGCCCCAAAATACAATAATTAGTCTTGTTCCAAATTAATTTAGGAAGGGACATGACACTTGGAGCCTTCCCTTTTGCCCCTACTCCATTCCATCACTATTTCACATGACATCAACCCTTTGATGTATGTGCCATGGACCTGTCACTCCCTTAGAAGTTGAAACTACCTAATAGAGTTCTTCATTAGCCCATTCGGAAGGGCATGCCATTATGAAGTGCCCACTTCTTCCCTTAATTAGCAAGCTTATTTACTACTTTACACTAATGATTAATTGTACTGGAAGGTGAGGAGACGCATTGGATCTTACACAGGATTGCAAGTGGGTCTTCATCTTGGACTTGGTCTCCCTATATGGCGTCCAAGCCCTCTAGAGGGGCATAATAGCACTTGGAGGGTGAGCATTGAGAGCTATGGGCCTCTAGCATTGCAGAGCATTGATTGCCACACTATGGGCTTCTTTGACACCGCCACATTGCTTGTTCATGCCCCAACCATACAGAGATGATGATGCACTTGGGCAATGTTGCCCAACTGGCCACACATTGCACCCGACACTTTGCAGCTAATCCATGGCCTAGAGGAGGTTTTGTCTCTACCGGGGAGACATTGTAAGGCATGTGTCGTCTTCTAGCCCTCGTTGATGGATCATCAACATGATCTTGAGCCATTTGGAGACCCATGAGGCCCATTTGGAGCCCATAGAGCCCAAGATGGGTTTGGAGAAGTTTTGCAACATTTGGAGGGCGTCCCCATCTTATTCATCATGTTTGAGGCCCTCCCTTTCATCATAGCACATTCAGGGCTCATCTTGGCCTTCCAACAACCCTTACTACATTTTTCACTATTTCAGCCCTCTTGGGATGGCTTATCATTCACTTTAGTTGGTGGGCTTGTCACCAAAGACATGTTATTTACATATTAAAGTAAATTTAGGGGCATTTAGGCCAATTTGAACTTGTGAGAGGCTCATATAAATAAGAGAGACCTCATTTTTATTTGATCATCACACCTGGGATTTTCAACTACCTTATTAGAGAATTTTTGGCTTGCAATTTGTGGAGAGATTTGGATGAAACTAATGCATTTTGATATTTGGAAAGGTTCGTTTTCTATCTTGGAGCTTCTTTTTGTCATTCTTGTAGATGGATATATTCTTCATTGTCTTGTAAGTGCCCTTTAATGCTATATTTCTCAAATAATGAATGTCTAATGCATGGAATTTTATTCTTATGGTTATTATTGTGCCCTAATTCATGAAAACTTGTTTAAGGCCTTGATACTATTGGGAAATTTTGCATGTGTTACTCATAAGATGATGAATGAATGAATGTTCCCAAAGGATAATTTGCATCCTTGAAGCTCCATAACAATTTCCATTGAAGTATAGAAGTCTAAAGTTGTCGTGTATCTGCGTCCATAGATAGTGAAGTTGCTTCTTTAGGCCTCCTTAAAGAGGGAAGTTACCAAACCAAGATCATTTTTGACTCTAATCCTCCCAATTTCTAGGCATTGGGCCTAAGTCCTTAGTGATCACATTAACTCAACGAAACATCTTTCTTTTTACCTTTTTCTTACTGTTGATTTTGGGTAGCATTGGATGTGCTCTAGCTCCGAAATTTTGTGGAGGGGCTAGAACACATGAGATCTCCAAGACCCATAAATCATTTGGAGAAATTCCACCCGGATGAGGAGTTATTAAAATAATTAATATTTTTAATGGGTTCCTAAGTCTAAACTTAGGAAAATAAAAATATTAATGGGTATTAATAAAGATATGGGTGAAAAGCTTCAAGAGACGAGGATCAAGTATGTTTTAATCTTAGTCGTTGATTAGAGACTTAATCTCGGTCTTTGACTCATCAACAGGAAAAGTATAAGAGAAGACTTGAGAGTCATTTGGAGACACCCCGGGCAAATACGCAATACCCTGAGGCAAGTCGATTCTCAAGGAGAAGGAGTTCGATTTCAGAGGGAGAGTTGCAGGGTGAAGGAAGAGGAGGGCATCAACAACAGTCAGTGATTGAGGAGGAGGTGAAGTAGGGCATTCAAGAGACAACGCAGAGGGAAGAGCAAGGAGACAACACCATTGGAGACGCAGTCCTCATGTAGGTTGACGCAGAGTGACGTAGAAGTGACGCAGAGTGGCACAGAGGTGATGCTGAGGTGGGTGAAGGGTGTTAGGTTATGGTATGTTCTATGCTTATAACAGTTTACTTCTTTTTCTTATTATATTCCACAGATTAGGAATCACATGTACATAAACTAAAGTGCAGATAGAACATTAAACGATCGACTGAAAACAAGCCAAGACAAGAGAAACAAGATGTGGCGGCTAGACAGGGACAAACCCCACAATGTATGGGGAAACCCTTTGATCAATTCTTCTTTTATCTTCAATAATTCAGCAGATAGAAATAGTACAATAAATCTGATTTATATCAACAGTAGCAAACCCTAGATCAGCAGCATCAACATTAGCGGCTTCATCATCAAACTAGGGCAGACGATATTTCACAAACCGACCGTCGGATCGGCATGATTCCACCACCAAAAGTTGCCTTGGTAATGTGGTTACCTGAGTGGGCTAGATGGAGGGAATGAACATGCATTATATATGATTATTAACTGCTTTAAGTTAATATTACATTCAGATATAGCCCCACATAGCAGAGATACATAGCTCCCCTACCAGCCAGACATAGAAGATCTCCCACCACGTAGCACCAGCCCCACAACCCACAACGCAGTTCAAATGAAGGGATCTTCTAGTCCACGCAGGTCAATCTTTACTTTTGCAGTTGCAGCTTCAGTTTCGGCAGCCTCTGGCTTCAAACTAGGGTAGTGAATATCTTGCAAACCGTCCGTCGGATTGACTTGATTCCACCACCAAAAGTTGCGGCTTTCAAAGGAGGTTCAGATGAACCTACAACGCAGTTTAGATGAGGAGATCTTCTAGTCCACGCAGGTCAATCTTTACTTCTGCAATTGCAGCTTCAGTTTCCGCAGCTTCCGGCTTCAAACTAGGGCAGTCAATATCTTGCAAACTGTCTGTCGGATTGACTTGATTCCACCACCCGAAGTCAGCATCATAGTATGGTAGAACTCCTACCACTGGTCCCAGATCAGTATCATTGATCCCAGATCAATGGAGGTCATCCTAGCGTAGGGAGTACGGTAGATACAACGATGCGTCCATCAGTACTA
>APFE030203687.1:0-41971 GCA_000404065.3 Pinus taeda
TGTTTGATATTAGCAATAACACCAAGCAAATGGGGACCCTTAATAAAAAATCCAAACAAACATTTTATGAAAATTTTTGTATTTGACTCCTTAAAACTTTATCGCATCGCAAAAAGAGAATGAAACGTTTTCTTATGAGCATAATAAATTGCGAAGAAGCGACGCGAAATTCATCACATCACATTCATTATGAAGTGCTCTTAAATGAAAAAACTTAAGAAATCTCCGACGGCCGATATGTGACGTCGCATATCGCAACATCGCGTAAGTAGCACACAATGACTGAATGACTAAATGCTGCAATCTGCGATGCTGCGATACTGCAGTCTGCGATAAATGCGATTTGCGAAAAATCGCGATCATGATTTTCTGCGATGACACATCTTGACGACGCGATCCACGATGCTGCGATGCGAGTCGCAGAAATCACCCATCGCGAATTCTCCTCGGCGCAGTATTCGAGGAAAGCTGTCCGTTAACCAAAATTGGGCGCGCGCCTTAAAAGAAATTAATGATTGTACACCAAAGTATTCAGGAAGGACAGTCTTGTGTTTTTCGAAGAGTCAATTCGCTATGGATGTCATGATTATGCATTCATAAGAGCTTAAAGCTTTCATGTCAATCTTTATTATCATTACTCTTTTCCTTTGCGTAACTTAAGATAGGAAATCATGAGAAATGTGCAGGAAACATCTAAGGAAAAAGGAAGCCCAATGCTCGAGAACAGAGAAGAGAAACCTTCAGAACGGATGCCGCATGCGACAGGACACAGATTCCAGAGTATCACTCAACAGATGTTGATGTCAATAGGCCACCTAAAGCTCAGAGTCAAAGGCGCACAAAAGCAGCATGTTTACAAAAAACCATGAAGCTTACGCACCAGAAAAGCCCGGAACAAAGAACGGAGGCAGTTTTCGATGCAGAAAATTATTCAGAGAGTAAAGTCCCTAACTTGTTCAGTCATTCGCAAGGCCGGAAACTGAAATAGAAAAAGCAGAATCAGTTTGAGAGAAATTTGAGTCATTACCAAGTATACACGTAGTGAATACACCCAGCGAGACGAAGATTCTCAAAAATATCTTCTAGTTTACCAGAAAGTGGTGACAGTGCTTGTTATTTCTATTTTCATAGCTCAAACGAAAGTGGAAGGCGACCAGCCGACTCTTCCTAGGCGAATGTTGCATGCTTGCAGCACTAAGGAGAAAATATAGAAATGGTTCAGAATTAGATTCAATTTTTAGAAATATTTTTGCTTTATCAGAAGGGCAGTCATTTAAAACCGTATCCTAAATTTATGTAATTAAGTTAATTAGCTAGCAGTATTTAAACCCTTCTCAGGCATTTAGAGAAGGGTCCAGAAATTTGTCAAAAACTTGTCCTCAGAACATGCACTTCTGCACCCTCAGAGGAGGTTTTGATGAATGGATGGATCGAGATTTATTAATGTTTGCATTTGATGTCTGCTATTGATGTTGCACTTTTGTACTCTTAGTAGATGTTAGAACAAGTAGAGATAAATCGTTTTTGCTTGAAGTTTATGAGTAGGATTAGTCATAAATGGTATTTTTATCTCTTGGCCATTTCTGCTTATATTCTTGAAGTGATTTACAGTTTTCAGTTGTTTATATGTTATTGCATGAATGTATGAGTTACCATTTGGCACTTCTGTACGGCGGAGTCATTTATTTATGTCTGATATATGAATAACTTATTATGTGATATGTTGTTCACAACTGTTTTGCCTAAATTCTTATGCAAAGTGGTTTATCTTAATTGATTTCTATTCTTATGATAGCTGAATGATCTTTATTACCAGTTGTTGTTTGAAATCTCTCTAGATCGCATAATAGAAGATATACACCCCGGGTTAGCGTAGATTAGATTTGTTGTTTCTCATTAGATTACAATAGCATAGAGTTAGTTTAAGAATCTGAATTAAATTAGCTTTAAGTACTCTTAGATCAGCTTCATCCAACTCTACACACACACACACACCCTTAGATTGGGAAACAGGTCCCATTATCCCCAGTTGGACCCGCTATACCAAACGGATAAGGAGCTGCCAACCAAGGTCCGAACCGGGTGGGTATCCCCCTTGTTGTCGACTCGATTTTCAGGGCTTCAACAGAAGGGAAGCCTTGAATGGTCCTCTAGATTGACCAGTTTTCTGTGTCCTAGAACCTCCCTCTACCTCAAATGGAGATCATATTTTCCTGCCTCCCACCTACCTCATCTTCCATGTGACTATGTCCACATTCGATTTGAGGGTTTCCACATGAGTAATCATACTGGCAGGGATATGTATATTGATGTCACGATATGTTGGTTGCACTGGCTTTATCATTACACTTAGTATTAACAGTACTATATGCATGTTAGGGTAGGATGCATTGCATGATGATTTTTGCATTATAACTAACCACATGTGACATTTCTCATGATAGATTAGATTGCATAATAATAATAATAATATTGGTTTATGAGCTAACATTAAGCATGGGTGATCATCAGACACTGTGAAAAAACATGCTGCCCCATGGCTTTAATCTTTGACATGTGCAGATGACAGATCTACGATGACTAAGATATTTCTGGAGTTTTGGTGACGTCCCATTCAAGCAACTTCATCCACTTCTTCAAGAAATCACGTCCTAGTTGTAGCCAAATGTTACCCAGCACTTTGTAGGTGATATCCCTAGGAGAAATTTTTCTCTATGATGAGCCTCAACCGATAGCCAACAACCCCTTGATGCATCCTACTATCTCATTGTGCCATTTCTCTGCCACTTGAGATAGCAATGTGGTCCCTCACCCACCTATATTGATCGTATGTTTGAAGGTGGACCTCCCGAATCTAAAGGTATGTCTTGTCATTTGGTAATTGAGTATTGGTTTTCCTTATCATGGATACTTATGGGTATGGATTGACGAGGGGATTTGGTGGAAAGAGTGGCCTTAGTTTGTGCTCATGTCCCCTTGATCTCTTTTGGTTTTTACCCTTGCATATTAGTCTCATGGGATCTCTTTTATTGACCATTCGGTTCTAGGGTGGTACTACTTAGGAAACAAAGACTTTGGGTGCGTGGTCCTGCTCCTTTAACCGCACATATTACTCCCTTTCCACTCACTATACCCTCATTAATATTTTCTCCCACCTGGGCCCACATTCCCATTTTGGGTCCACATAGGGCTAAACTCTCTATCCCCTTGCCCCCACCTTGGCTGAGGCCTGGAATGATGCCCTGAAGGTTGAATCAATTAAGAGAAAAAGTGAAAAGCATAAATGACCACATTTAACAAGAAATCGTACCACAAAATGCAAAAGATGGTCGAGACAAAAATAGTTAGCACGTGGGCAAAATCTATTATATGAGCTCTACCCCAATCATTGGCCATCACCCTGGTTATATAGGCCCTAGATGAGCCTCATTTATCATTCAGAACCCATGATTGTCCCAACCCTTGGAGGGAAATGTACCACCCTACCTCAATGGGGGTAATCACTGCTATATCTTACACATCATGCTCTTTTCCTTTGAGCCACGAACAATTAATTAAAGAAAATTCATAAAAGGAAAAAGGTATATGAAGAAGGGTGGAAAAATCAAGGTCAGGGTACTTCATGTACCATGAATTCTGCCTCCTATACATTACATACCCACGTGTGGGCTTCCCTTTATCTAGCTACCCCATATGCCCCACTATGTGGCCGAGGGCTACCCCTCTCATTCCCTATTCCACCTCACTTATTTGCCACTTGCCACCCCCATTAGAGGGATCTACCATAGAAATAATATCCCCTTTACGGGTTGAAACCACCTGATGAGGTACTTGGCTAACTCCCTTTAGAGCCTGGAGACACTAGCACATGCCAAAGCCCACTACAAAAAGGCATGCCATTATGAAGTGCCCTCGTTGTTATCCATGATTTGTAAGCTCTTTTACCCGACTATTTTAATGACGAGTTGTACTAGAAGTCTAGGGGACACATTGGATCTTATGCAAAATTATAGGTGGTTCCCATTTGGGTTTGGTTACCCTATATGTGATCCTAACCCCAGAGTTCTACATTGGCACATGTAGGGTGTGCATAGAGAGCTGTTGGCCTCTAGAACAATAAACAATATTCCACAGATATTCAAGGATGCTCAGAGATTACTAGTGATCCAATTTTGGGATGATGGCGATAGGCTTGGTACATTATGCCCAACAGGCCCCATCGGAGCCCCAAACTCTTGATAGGTGTCCGACGACTTGTACGATGTCATGGAGACATTAATTCCACCACTTGGACCCTTGCAGAGGATCTCCGATTCCTATGAAGACCCATGGGGTCATCTATGTGCCCTCATAGCCACTGGGAGCACCACATGTCTACTACTTGGACAAAAAGGGGCCACCTCCTTGTCCATCATATTCCGAGGAATTTGTTCCTCAATATGGCACTTCGGGATATTATTGAGCCTTTGGAGGGCCCTACAACATGCACATATTATTATTTGGCCCCTTATGAGGCTTATTTTTACATTTGTGAGCTAGATTGATGAGCTTGTTACCAAGAGGGATTTTATTTGCACATTATTTTATGATTAGCAGCTAATGTAGGCCCATAGGATAATTTGAACTCCTTAAGAGGCTATATATTGATGTTAGATACGTCATTTGTATCATCAGTTTATTTGGGATATCTCTAATATAGAGAACTTCACATTTTTTCCTTTACAACCTCAAAAATTACCCATTTGGTTGTCTCAAGTGATGTCAAGTTCATAATTAGTTAGGTTCAATATCTCGCCCTCAAGGTTGATACAATGAAGAGATAAATATCAGGTTTGAAACTTAATATATAAGGTTTTATTGAATTTTTATAATATGTGCTTATTATTGATCCTGCCTAGTTAATATGCACATTATTTTTGGCTTAACTTGGTTTGATTAGGCTCTTATAAGAGGTGAAACTAACTATTGGTAGTTTTATAAAATCATGAGATGTTATATTAAGAATGGGAAGGATATTTAAATTAAAATTTTCATTAATGCGGATATACGTTAAAATCATTGTTGTATTTTGACATAGATTTGATAATTGATTTTTATTATTATTTTATAAAATCATGAGAGGTTATATTAAGCATGGGAAGGATATTTAAATTAAAATTTACATTAAAGTGGATATTAGATAAAAACATTGTTGTATTTTGGCATAGATTTGATAATTGATTTTTATTATTAGAATTTTAATTCAACATAAATGCAATTTTGATTTGATAATTTTAATAACATAAGCAAGTATTGCAAAAACATGTTTAAAATGTTATGTTTTTAATTATTTTGATATTGTTATATGTTGAAAATAGCAACAAGAAATGCTATAAATAGCATTGCTATAGATAGAATTTCAAGTACCAGTGTGGAAAATAGCAACAATAAATGATAAAATAGAAATGCTAAAAATAACATTGCTTTAAATAGCATTTCAGGATATATTCCAATTTTAATTCATCCCTGAATTAAAATTCGAATTTGGCCTTAGCAGCTGTTTGAAAAATAATTAATTAATTCATCTTGAGTTAATTAGTTGGAGAAAATCAAACATGAAGTCTTTGTGAAGACATGCAACAATTATCCCTTTGATTGAGGAAGTTATCCCTTAATTAAGGAGAAAACGATGAGTTGTATTTGAGTTGTAATTAGTTAGCTCAGTTAACTGAGTTAAATCCAATTAAATTAGTTCCAAAATGTGGGAGGAACTAATTGTGAGTTCAGTGAGTTAGTGCATGTATGCATGCAACTAGTGTTCTCTAGATAGCTGAATATTCTCTCATAAATAACTCATGCATGTCAGTTTAGAGAAAGACCCAATTGAGATTAAAGACATGGACATTGTACTATCAGTTGATGGAATTTTCCTATAAAGGAAACTGATCCATGCAGAAGGAATTAACTCCTTCAGGATTGCGCAATTATTTCAGAGGTCAGTGTTGTGCGTGAGGTGAGAATCACAGAGGTTGCAGATGGGAGACCTAGGAGAAACTGTGTAAGGAAATAGGAGGCTTGGAGGACTGAAGGAAGGCATATGTGTTGTCTATTCTATCTATGAACAGCGGTGAAGGATTGTACTGAGAGCTGGATAGCTTGAGAGCTGAAGCTTTGTGTAATCTTGAGATATTTCCACTTGTATGATAATACAGATAGTGGGGTTTTTAGCTAACGCTTTCCCCAGAGTATTCTTCTATGTTTCATATGTGATTGAATCTTCTTCTCTATTATATATGTTCTATTTGATCTTGCTCAAAATCGATTAAGCTTCTCCAAGTTTTATTGTAAAAGTAGATTAAGTATTTTTCTCTAATAAATTGCATAATCAGTTTAATCTACGGTGAAATTTTTACATGGTATCGGAGCAAAGGTGATCAAAGTAGAGAACAATATATAAAGAAGTTTGAAGTTCTTGATTGTAGGCACAAAATCGATTTCTTATCACATCTCAAAGTTCACCAATGGCGTTCAATGGCTTGAGATTTGAGTATGCCCTAGATGGCAACTCAAATTACATAGCATGGAAGGATCACATGGAGGTGGTATTAGAGGACAATGGTTTGAAGGACTTCATTGATCAAGAAGTCCCCAAGCCAGCAGTATCTAATGCCCAAGAATTAGCGGAATGGAAGAAATGTGTGGCAAGAGTGAGGAGGATTCTTCTGGAGGGAGTTCAAGACCATATTGTCTCGAGTCTCCATGGGAAGGAGACTCCATTTCAATGTGGAAGACATTTAAGGATCTATATAAGAACAACAACAACTAGAGGAAGTTGGTGCTAAATGACAAGCTTCGGAAAATCAAGTGTGAAAAGGGTGACACGATCTCTACATATTTGAACAAGCTCACCACTTGCAGAGATGAGCTTGGAAGTGTAGGAATCATGACAACTGATGATGATATGGTGAGTTTTTCTCTCCTTGGTCTTCCTAAGAGATGGCATAGCTACCAGGACTCAGTTAATGGAAGAGAGAAATTGCTAGATAGGGAATGACTATGGTTGGATCTAGTGCAAGAGGAGATCAGGAGGAGCACCAGAGATGGTTCTTCATCTAAGGAGGATGAAGCAAATTTTGCCTTAGCGAGTAAGGCAAGGAAAGGGAAGGAGAAGGATTCTCATCCCAAATTGAGTTCTTCTCATGGAGGGAAGAAGATTGACAAATCTAAAGTGAGATGCTTTAATTGTCATGAGGTGGGCCATTATGCACCTAATTTTCCATTGAAGAAATCCAAGAAGGGATCCTCAGAAGGATTTGAAGGTGAGGCATTGGACTCTCAGTTCAAATTGGATTTTACCCTCATCACATGCATGGTTTCATCGATGATGGGTTGTGGTTGGTTTCTTAATAGTGGAGCCTCATTCCACATGACCAACAATAAGAGTTTGTTAAGTACCTTAGAGGAGAAAGACCTCCAGATGCACATAGAGATGGGTAATGATTAAAAGTATAGTCTTTCAAGAGTGGGCACAGTTGCTTTTAGAGGGAGCATGTAGCTCGTATCACCTTGACATATGTGAAGTATGTGCTAGGACTGAAGAAGAACTTGGTATCAATCGTGATGTTGGAGGACTAAGGCTATGATGTAGTCTTCAGCAAGGGAAAGGTTTTCCTTAGACACATCACCATGAGACAAGTGAAGCAGATCGGTTCACGAGTTAAGAACCTATATGCTCTTAAGGTTTAAGACATGCAAAGCCTTGAGGAGCAAGGCAATCATTAGAGACTTAGTGGTTGAGAGGGAGAGTACATTACCTCTCAACATGTAGTGCTAGAAGAAGTCTCAGAAAATTATGGAGGAGCCACAATTGGTTAAGCAGCTTCAGGAGGTTGTGGAGTAGCCACAACTGGAGAAGTCAAGGGGAGACTGAGTGGAGGCATCCACTTATGGAGAGACCTCCAGTAGGGGGAAATTTCTAGCCAAGCGGGCAGAAGGATCACATGCAGCCATACATCTAGGTATGAGGTGGGGCAATGTGAAGTGATAGTCCCAAGAAGGCTGAAATAGGTGTAGGATCCTTGAGGTACCTATTAGAGCCTAGATCGACCTCAGGCTTAAGGGAGGCAATCTTAGGATAACCATAAACCAAGCTTAACCTGGTAGCTAGCCCTACTAGGTCGAGAGAGGGCTCTCTCCTTGTCAATCTTAGTTGAGATGACTAAATTAAATATGGATTTTAGGCTAGGTATAGTAGCTCTAGGGTTTTTGGTCAATTTTGAAGGTTTTTTTGCTAGATCAAATGGAGTAGGCAACTTTGGGTCCGGGAAATGAAGTCAGGATGCAGGATGTTCTATGGGGCGAGGTAGGTAGGTGTTTATGCACTTTGAATTGAGTGAGATGGTAGGTCTAAGACTGGTGAGGGGTTGAGGAGGGAAAAAAAAGGTCATGAATCCTCTTCAAACAGCTGAAAACATAAAAAACTAAATGTATTCCCAAGGCAGAGCACTGTTACCAATGTATTCTACCTATCTATCTTGATTTCATTTAGTTAAGAAGAATGAAATAGATTTTGGCACATAGAACACATGAGAAAAACTAATGACAGAAGGAGAAACAATGCATAAAAACATTACCATAGGAATTCCACAAAAACAGCTGCAAATCCTAGTTTATTTCCTTGCCAAACTGCTGTAGAGATGTACAATGTAGCTCAAAGCATCCACAAGAGTCCAACTTTTACAAATGAGGAAGAAAATACATAATATAGACATGAAAACCACTTATGATAGCCATCAGGGGTCAAATCCAAGAGATAAGGTGTTGTTTCAACCATTTCTAAGCTAGGAACAGGAATATAGGGAGTGGAACAACTTGCCTCTAAAACCATGGAAACTGATTCATTCACCCCTAGACCACTTCAAAATGATGAATCTACCTTCTAAGGTCATTTTACATTTAAATTTACATGGCATAGCATCATTTTAAATCATAAATTTATCCAAAATGAGAGAAAAAGTCAAACTGTAGAAAAACTAGGCGAAATTTGGATTTTTGAGCAAACTGGTTCTATGGGTAGCGCCACCTATCCTATGTGTAGTGCCACTTCTCAGCTGATTTTGGAGGCCTTCCCCTTAGCCAGATTGAGCCCAAGATATCTCATTGAAAATGTCTACCTATCTAGTTTCTAGAGCATCTAAATTTTTTCATTTGGAGGTCATTTTCCCCCTCAAAAGTGGAATCTCCCAACACTGCTTCCTGTGTGTCCAAAAAGGGGCATTTTGATGATTTTTTGACCTTTAGGTGACCAAGATTTACTCCAAAATTGTTGAAAATTTCAGGGATTGATGTCCTCATCATGCTGAATCTAAATATGCAAGTCATTCCTCCAAAAAGTGTCCCAGTCAAAAGCGTAGCGCCGATGGTGCTACACACCTATTGCAATTTCCCGTGTAGAAAAATTTCAAAATTTCAAAATGACAAAATTTCACCAAAACTTGCCTAGATTTGGCACAAAGCTCCCTCATTAGTTGCTTTTATGGGATAGTGAGGCCTCAACCAAGATTTTTAGGTTGTCATGCTCATTTTTTCTCCTCAAGGGCTTCCTCAACCTTGCCTTAAGTTTCCTCATCCTTACATTGCATATTTTGTTCCGGGTCATATAGTGATAGGCCATGTGATGAAGCATCTTCTTTTCTTTATTGGCCTTCTCAATCATCTTTTCAAGGTGAATGTTAACCCTTTCAAGCCAATTTTCCCGGTCATTCTCAATCTCTTGCTTAATGGAGGTCAACTTGACCTTTGCCTTCTTTGCTTTTTGCCAGTTCTCCTTGATCATTTGCAACTCCATGAGGACTTGCTTGTCGGTCAATTGCTTGTTTTCTTGCTCAAGATAATTGATGATCCACTTTTCCCTTTATAAATTTACTAACAAGGCTTGTATATCAGCCTCTTGCTCCTTGATGATCATGTCTTTAGCAATCTTTGTACCTTGAGTCTCCAAATCAATGACATCAACTCCTTGTGTCTCCTCATGATCAACAAGGTCAAAATCTCTCTCTTGCCCATCACTAGGATCCTTCTCATGTATTTTACCCTTGTCTTTAGCTTTTCTCTTATTGGGCTACCCAACCTGAACCTGTTTAGCTGTAGATGAAGGCAAAGCCCCTTCCACTCCTTGTGGAGATAACATTTTCCTGTGGCCGGTAGATGAAGGTGAGACCACTTCCACTCCTTGTGGAGATAATACTCACTTGATAGCTGAAAAAAGTTTGCTAGTGCCTCTCTCATAGGTCACAAACACTGGCACTCCCACAGTTTCTGTGTCTTGGACCTCTTGCTGTCCCGAAGTTCCACCTTCTTCATGAGGCATTGATGCAAATACTTGAGGGATTTTGAACACTTAATGAGAAATGAAGGTCTCCCATGGTATATTAAGTAGGTTCAATTGATGTAAGACAATGATTTTAATCATAGAGAAGTGGTAGATGCTGGTTAGCTACTGGGGGTATGATTTCTTCTTTACAATGAATGCCATCTTCTCTATGTTTCTGAATATGAAGTAGGGAATATTCATCATCCTCACACTAGTGAAATGCATCAACAATCTAATGTGGTAGGCATACAGTCTGGAGAACCTACCTTCACAAGTAAAATACTTGATGATGATCTTCATTAATGGAGAAAACCTGTCCTCCAAGAACTTAAAGGGGAATACTTTGCTGAGTTTATTATGATATTTGGCCTTAATGTAAGGCTCATAGTACTCTCTGTCGATGTATTGACCTTTGTTCCAATTTTCACCCACATTTGGAATACCTGTAGCCTCTGAAATGATGGCTGGTTACAAAGTGAATGTGACTCCAGTAAGGTTTACCTCATTGTTATCCTCCAAATGTGTCACAAACAACCTTGCTAGTTCATGATGGGATTTTACTCTTTCCACCATTTCACAAAAATTGAAACATGACTGATGTCTGAAACATGCAAGGGCAAATGGGTAGGCTTGTAGCTTCCTCAAGCTGGTGGGCTCCTCTCTAATATGTTTACCTCCCTTATGAGGCCTTCTACCCTATGTATCTCTCTCCCTAGAACTATCACTGTGCGTTTCTTCCTCCATTTCATACTCACTATCCCTCTCCATTATTGTATTGTTATTTGTGTTTATGGTAAATGAGGAGTGATGCATTGATGAGTAAGGATATGATGAGTATGAATATATTTTAAATAGGAAAGCAGATGAGGGTGAACATGAATGTGATAGGGATGTGGGGAATAAGTAGGGTCAATGAATGACATAGGGTTTGGGAGTATGGTAGGATTTAGTTTAGGGAGGGGATTATGTATGGGAGGATGAGTTGTACGGAAACAATGAAGGATGATATGGGACAACAACAATTAGGGTTTGATATTTAGAGAGGCAACACAACCCAAAAATTAATTCAACAACTCTTGTCTAAAAGGAAAGTGGTATTACTTACTTGCTAATGGAAGAATTTGAGTGTTTTGAAGCAATTTGATGAATTTTGCAGCGATTTGTAACTCAGAGCACAGGTGTGTAGTGCACTTCCTAGGTGCATAGTGCCTATCCTGTGCGTAGCACCCGTTCAAAAATTCACAGTGGAGAAAGCCCAAGTGCGTAGTGCCAGGCAATTTTTCTTCAAAACACAACAAACTGCTTCTCTTTGCTCACTAACACCTTAAATCGCGATTTTTCTCATAAACTTCAACTTCAAACAATGAATTAACTTGAGAATGAAATGGCTTTTATGTGGCTTGGTCACTTTTTAATTTTTCACTCTACAAAACCTGCTTTATAATGTCCTTTGGCTTTTTTCAAATGCTCTATTTTTTGGATGCTTGGAGTTTTACTTAAAATTGATGAACTAATGCTTGATGATATTTGCTTTTGCAGTGGCATGTCTTTGGACATATCAGTAGGTGTCTGGGAGCAGCATGAGACTTCTTAATTACATATGAGAAATGATGAAATTACATGAAATTTACAAATAAATTCAAATTCTCTGTTTTTCACCTCAAATTGGTTTTGAGGTGAAAAACTTATTAAATCTACAAATTATGATTTTAAAGCTTTCCTGATGGCTATTGTCTTCCTCATGTATCTACTTACCCTTATTGGTCAATGGTTACTGAAAATTTGACATGGTGAAACCCTAATACCTAATGAAACTGAAACCCTAAGACCTAAGACCTATTTGATGAAATAGACTGAAAATGAACCTGGACCTAAGCATTGATTGAATCACACATGAAAAGTGGTGAGCAGATAAGTGTCATGAGGGAAAAAATGGAATGTGACTACCAGTTGATCCAATGACCTAATTGGATGCAACTCATTGAGAATGGGATTCCTAATATGAATGCAAAAGAGTGAATTTTGATCATTGATGGCAGTATGAAGGCACTGACACTAACAATACCCAAACTCTTTGATTAGACCTTGCTACGGGAGCCCCAACGAGGAGTAGTAGGACTGGCTTAGTGGGTAGAGACATATGTGGATGAGGGGCAGAGGAAGCTTCAACATCAAAGGGTGTTTCTAGCCCAATAGGGAGGTCAGTTGGGAGATTAATTACTTACTTCTCAGTAACTAAGTTGCAGTGCATTAGTGGGCAGCACAATGCAACATAATGAGAGGAAGTGCAGTGCGGAAGTAGTGCTGGGAGATAGGACCAGCAGTAACACAGATGCAGCAGGAGGAATTACTGTGATTGATGCAGTTAGAGATCAAAGTGACAGAGGCTAGAGAAGTTAGAGATTGAAGGGCATAGAGGTGCAGAGTTTTTAGTTGATAGAGGTAATAACAGTTAGAGACTTTGATGATAGAGGCATCATTTTGATTCAGGTTGGATATTTTTGTTTCGAGAGTTGCTGGAGTAGCAACACTTGAGAGAAGTGTTGCATGCAGAACATTCCAAAGGTTCAGGATTGGGTCCGATTTGAATGCCTTTCTTGTTGAGAGGGAGTGTTGAAAATAGCAACAAGAAATGCTAAAAACAGAAATGCGATAAATAACATTGCTATAGATAGCATTTCAGGTACCAGTGTGGAAAATAGCAACAAGAAATGATAAAATAGAAATGCTAAAAATAACATTGCTATAAATAGCATTTCAAGATATATTCCAGTTTTAATTAGTCCCTAAATTAAAATTCGAATTTGGTCTCAGCAGCTGTTTGAAAAATAATTAATTAATTCATCTTGAGTTAATTAGTTGGAGAAAATCAAACATGAAGTCTTTGTGAAGACATGCAACAATTATCCGTTTGATTGAGGAAGTTATCCCTTAATTAAGGAGATAAGGATGAGTTTTATTTGAGTTGTAATTAGTTAGCTCAGTTAACTGAGTTAAATCCAGTTATATTAGTTCCAAACTAGTTGAGGAACTAATTGTGAGTTCAGTGAGTTAATGCATGTATGCATGCAACTAGTGTTCTCTAGATAACTGAATATTCTCTCATAAATAACTCATGCATGTCAGTTTAGAGAAAGACCCAATTTAGATTAAATACATGGACATTGTGCTATCAATTGGAGGAATTTTCCTATAAAGGAAAATGATCCATGCATAAGGAATTAACTCCTTCAGGATTGTGCAGTTATTTTAGAGTTCAGTGTTGTGTGTGACGTGAGAATCACAGAGGTTGCAGCTGGAAGACCTAGGAGAAACTGCGCAAGGAAATAGGAGGCTTGGAGGATTGAAGGAAGGCATATGTGTTGTCTATTCTGTCTATGACCAGTGGTGAGGGATTGTTCTGAGAGTTGGAGAGCTTGAGAGCTAAAGCTTTGTGTAATCTTGATATATTTCCACTTGTATGATAATACAGATAGCGGGCTTTTAGCTAAGGATTTCCATAGAGAATTCTTCTGTGATTCATATGTGATTGAATCTTCTTCTCTGTTATGTGTTCTGTTTGATCTTGCTCAAAATCGATTAAGCTTCTGCAAGTTTTATTGTAGAAGTAGATTAAGTATTTTGCTTTAGTACATTGCATAATCAGTGTAATCTACGGTGAAATTTTTACATTATATTTAATATGGATTTTTTGCGCAAGTATTAAATTTTTTTTATAAGAGTTTTTATATGTGTTTTTATAAACATTCAAATTATCATTGGAGATCCATTTTCAGATTTTATATTAATTCTTTTTAGTTTAAATATTTTACTATTTGTATCTAGATGAATGTACAAATAAAAATGGTAGATTTGTAATAATTTTAAAGATATATAGAAATTTTAATATAAGTGGAAATGATTTTCTTAATGAATAATGAAAGTTGCCTCATGTGTAATAGATGCCTCAATTATTCATTGTTAATATCATATAGTCTTATTGTGAGTATCTTCCTTTGATCTCAATTAAGTGACTCAACGCTATTTAAATTTTTTTCATTTAGTATTCTAGCTCATTTTGTAATATGGTGTTAGAGAAGGGAGTTCATTTTGTAATATGGTATTAGAGTATGGAAGACTCTAGGAATATAAAGCCATATTTGAAAGACATTGTTTTCACTCTTGTGACTTTCATATTTTAAGTGCCACAAAGCCTATGCAAACTTGAAGACCTAGGGGTTTCTATTGACATAGATGATTCAAAACTAAGGTCAATTTAGAAAATTTTGGAGTAGATCCAATTTTTTCTTACATGTGCTGATTCTCATATTCCATTTATTGAAAGAATTGGTTGCTCAACTTGAGATGGAATTATAATCAAAAGATAATAATCTCAAGTCAATTGAAGACAAGTGAGACATGGAATGTCTATTGGAAGAAAATGACCCATACAACCTAGAATTGTAGATTTCAAGCTAATAATGTTCTCAAGAAAGCTCATAAACAAATCACATATAAAAAATATAACTATTGTTGATAATCCATGATTCCAACGATGATAGTGGTGATGATATCACTGAAACAGACATATTATGTGTTTTAATAATCCCATACATTAGAGGAAAATTTAGCCTAAAAGTGCCCATGGATTTTTCATGTAATTTCCATGTCATAATATGTAAACCAATCAAAATACTTTAAATTTGGAAAGAGGTACATGTAAATATTTTGGAGGGAAAAGAAGAAAAACTACTTTTTTTAATTGTATTTTTGGCTTATCTCCTGATAGGTGTACTTAAATTTCAAGTGTAGACATTTGTTGGATGCAGAATTAAATTTCGCATCCAATGAGTACCCATCATGCATACTTTTGAGAAGACCCACATTGATAAAAAAGGAAGATACATTAAAATAGTGTGGTCAACATGTCTTTTAATGTATCTTCATTCTTTTTAATCAATGTGGGTCTTCTCAAAGGTATACATGATTGGTATTCATTGGATGTGAAATTTAATTCCACATCCAACGAGTGTCTACACTTAAAATTTGAGTAGAACTATAAGGAGAAAAGCCAAAAATACAATTAAAAAACTATCTTTCTTCTTTTCCCTCCAAAATTCATAGCTCTTATTTTATTAATTTAACTATTATTTTATTATTTTTCCTTAGGACGTAAATTTTATGTTGAAATTTCTTCTAATGCTTTGAAGAGAAGGAATATAGAGTAGATGTAGCTCAACATGGATGGTTTCTGATTAGGTGCTCAAAATTAGGCTAAAAAATCAGGGTGTCAGAATCTTGATAAACTTAGCTTCAGATCGAAGAGATTATTATTCTGAATCCAATGGTGTGAACGAAACTCAAATTCGAGCTCATATGTAGAAGTTAGCGAAAGTCAAAGTTTAGGTTTTACTTGGACACATGGCAGGATTGGATGATGTGGCAAGGCCCTTTAGCGAATGAGGAGGCGCCAAGTAGTAGGACGCCATTGGCCCCCGCATATCGCAAATCACAATTGCAGACAGGTCAGCGTTAAAAATCGGACCTAGAACAACCAAGGTACGATGCGATAAGGAGGGCAGGAAGGAATTCAAGAATCGGTCAGAGGTGCGATGTGATGGATCACAACTGCACATCGACAAAGTAAGGTGTTATAGAATTGGCCCCCAACAGGTACTGGGTTGCGATGTGATCACACATCTTACACGACACTACAAAATTGGCCTCGATAGGTTTGGGTTGCGATGTGATATCGCAATCGCAAATAACACAGTGCAAATTCTTGCATATACAAGACCTCTATACTTCGCCAATTGTGAAAGGATCCAGGACACGATACATTTATAAGCTCTAATTAAGAGTTTTGTTAGGTTTTCTGTATCACAATCGCACATCACTCGCTGTGTTCATAAGACCATAATACCAAATGGTTTTTATGCCGATTGTGATTTGCGATAAGACAGTTGGCTGACAGATTATGGCTTGCCACGTGGCGAAATTTTCACCCAGTTAGTAGATTTTCAGATCTTATTTTAGGATCATGTCGGGTTTGGAGCAATTTGTGGAGCAGATACTGGGAGAACTAGGAGAAGTCATAACTTCTTTAGTTTTCCACCAAATTGGATGCAAAAAGAGGCTAGATAGCCATTTTTAGCTTTTATGGTCTGATTGGAGCAGGTTTCAAAAGCATTTGAGCATTGTAAACACATATTTTTACACTTTTGAGCATAATAAAGAGGTCCAAGCCATTGGAGGCTAGATTAAGGAGAGGTAGCCTAGGAGGGGTGAACTCCTTTATCATGTGCTTCTTGTAATGTGTTTTTGATGATGTTCTGTACATGTCTATGCTACTGTTTAGTTTATTGTTTATGTTAAATTTCTCATAAAATTAACAAAAAAAATCTTCATTTCACTAGCAAAAATTGATGAATCTTTAAGCACAATGAAAGCATTTTTTTTATAATCTCAGGAAGATCTTAACACTACAAACTAACATTTTAAATTAGATCAATTTCGTATCGGAGCACTAGGTTTTCTTTGTGAAAGAAGGATTTAATTGCTTGCAAGTTTATGTCATGCTTACAAAGTTAAAAGAAGGAAAGCTGGTTGGAAGCCCTGAAGTTGGGTCAAGGGGAAGAAGAGAAAGGTTGTCACAATCTCCAACACCAGTTCAACCTCAAGTTGTAGTTAAGACTCTAAATATCATGTCCCATGAAGGAGAACCTATAAACATGATAGAAGATGAGAAGACCTTCAGAAAGGTTTTTTTTGATATGATAGAGATGGTGAAAGTCCTCTATGAAGAGAGGAATATCAGATTGCAAGGAGAAAGTTTCAAACCTCCCAAGAGAGAAGGCTCTTTAGGAGGAGGTAATGGAAAAGGAGGTAATGGGGATGGATATAAACCTCCACCCTCTCCACCATATTCTTCTTCTTCTTCACAAGCATCTTCACACTCTTCCACTAATACAACCCTTAATCATACTCATCATCATTTTTCAAAAGGAGCTGGTAAATCACCTTTTTAAAAACTTGATGTTAAGTTCAAGTTGCCCATGTATAATGGTGAAGTGAATAAAGAGAAGCTTGATAATTGGATTTTTCAGTTGGAGGTCTATTGCATGATTCAAAACCTTCAAGAGGATGACATAAAGATTCAGTTAGCTTCCTTGAGAGTGGAGGGTGAAGAACTAGTATGATGGGAATCAAAGACCCAAGAGGAGATTAAAAAACACAGTAAGATCTCAATTTCTTGAAAAGATTTCATTGTTGAAACTAAAAAAAAATTCTACCCTCTAGCTTATATGCAGAAAGCCATCATGAATTGGCAAAACTTTAGATAACTAAAATGTCAAAATGTGCAAGATTACACCCAAGAATGTAAAAAAATGTCTTTGATGTTAGGTGTAGATTTACAATCACATGATACATTTCTAAAGTACATAGGGGGTTTACATAGTTACCTTATGCATACTATCTTAATGTTTAATCCTAGAAATCTAGATGATGTGTGTGTGCAAGCCACTCATCTTGAGGAAAGAGGGAAAAACACCCCAGAAGAAGGTAGTAAAAAGCCATTTAAGGGTTAAGAGAAAGAAAAGGGTTTAAAGGGGAAGAAAAATGTATCCATTAAAAAGGAACGAGAGAAAACAATCTGTAAACATTGTTCCAGAGATGGCCATGATGAAGCTAACTGATGAAAGCTTCATCCTGAAATGAAACCAAAGAAATTCAACAAGAAAGGAAAAGAAAAGACATCTGTCGTCACTCAAGAGGATTTGGGATCCGATTCGGGTGATGAAACTAAAATCACAGCCATGGGGTTTCAAGGAAAGGAATCCATGGCTAGCACTAGTTCTTCAAACTCACATAATGAAACTCCAAATGAAAAGAGGAGAATATAACTGTTTCACATAAGGCTGATATCGAAACATAACAAGATTGATACATTGTTTGATAGTAGCTCTCAAGCCAATCTTATCTCAGAAAACATTGTCAAGAGTTTAAATCTGGAGACCGTTCCACATCATAAACTGTATCCACTTGGATGGGTATGTGACAATACACAATTGTAGGTTACGAGAAAGTGAAAACAAAAATTCGTCATCATTGCAAAATTCATAGATGAATTGGATCTTGACGTTGTGCCATTAGATGTCTATGGCATCGTTCTGGGCAACCTGTACCTTTATGACAGAAAATCTATCTTCCATCAACATGAAAAAAAATATCATTTATTTAAAAATGGAGTAGAATATATTGTGAGAGCTGACATCAAAAAAAAAAAAATCTTTGGATTGTTAATGCAGGGCAGATGAAAAGACTGGTGAATTCGAGCGAGAATCTTGTGATTCTCATGATCAAACCCAAGAATGATATTGATTATGAAGCATTTGATGGTTGTAATTTTAATTTGAAAACTCATTTGGTTGATGATGTTAACCAATTTGATGAAATGTTTCAGGAATCAAAGGGATTACTTCCCAAGAGGGGAATCCAACCTGAGTTACAATTGCAACAATATTGTCCTCTTCCTAACATTGGCATGTACATGATGTCAGTGATGGAAAGCGAAAAAATTAAGACGCAAATACAGGGATTGTTGAATAAAAGGATCATTCAACATACTCCTTTACCGTGTGGTGCACTTCTTGTTTTGGCATTTAAGATGAATGGTAAGCATTTTCTTGAATGGGATTCAAGAAGTGGTTTTCATAAAAGTAGAGTTGTTGAAGGAGATATAGGGAAGATGCCATTCAAAACCAGGCAAGGTTTGTTTGAATGGTTTGTTATGATTTTCGATCTCTTCCATGCTCCTACTACATTTATGCATATGGAGAAATATGTGTTGAAGCCATTTCTAGAAAGGATAGTCTATTTGGATGACATTTTCATTTTCAAAAAATTTCATTATGAACATGTCATGTGCGAGAAAAAAAATACTTGATGTCATATGTCAAGAACATTTGTTTCGAAAGATGTCAAAGTATAGGTTGGATAAAACTTATTTAATGTACTTGAGACATGAAATTAGTTTTTCCAAGCATGTTCAGGTTCCAAAGGCTTGTAGTCTACATGGGACATGGAGAAGGTGAGCTAAAGCTAGACTTATCCAATATTGAAGCTGTAATAGTCTGTGGTGGTATTGACTCCATTCCTGCAGACACATGTGAAAGAATCATACATCCCGGTGATGCCGCAAATGCCTTTGCTCTGCTCACAATTTACGCCAGCAGGCTCAAGATAGTCATTTGGATAAAGATTTTTATGGGAGCAGCCCAATGTTGGAGGAGAAATTTTGTTAATTTTACTTCTATTGTAGTTCATTTTCATTCGTTGGAAGTTCTGCAAAAGGTCTTGTAGTGGGAAGGAAAACAACAAGAGGCATTTAATGCTTTAAAACAAAAGATTAGTTCAAACTTTATACTTGCTTTTCCAAATTTGACAAAGTCATTTAAGTTTCAAGTTGCTATATGTGACTATGCCATGGGCGCAATATTTTTGCAATGTGGTAAGCTGATTTCTTTACATTCATAAATTTTCAATGATAAAGTGTTTAAGTTGTAGCGACAAAGGCACTTCCATTGGATATGTTTTCTTCTACTATTCCACTCGGTCAAAGGTATAAGAAAGGTATAAGAGACAAGTATGTTGATGCACTTTCTAGGCCTATAGTTTGTATAGCTACTTCCTCAAGCATAATTTTGTTTTACATGAAAGTTATGCTCAGAAAAATACATACTTTCAAGATGTATATTCAAGCTTGAGTCAAATGAATCAAGTGGAGGAATTTGTTTACCATTTGCATCATAATGTGTTGTATCATATTGGTAAGAAGGATGTTGCTACTGATAGTAACATGGACAAGGCCAAAGATTTCATTGAACTACTCTAAATGGTACACCAAATAGTGCAAGAACAACTTGAAAAGGTTAAAGGCAAGTACACATAAAGGCACGACAAGAATCGTGGAGATCACAAGTTCCAATTCAGTGATCAATGGATTGAGATTGGAAAGGTGAGGGAACTGTACCCTTACCTGCTGGCCAATTGAAAGTGAACTTTTGGGGTCCAAAAGATTTCTAGTGGGGAGGAGTGATCAGGTGCTCAAAAATCAAAGTGTTAGAATCTTGATAAACATAGCTTTAGATCGAATATCTCATTATTTTGAATCCAACATTGTGAACGACACTCAAATTTGAACTCATATACAGAAGTTAGAGCAAGTCAAAATTCAGGTTTGACTTGGACACATGGTAGGATTGGATGATGTGGCAAGTCCCTTCAGCGAATGAGGAGGTACTAAGTGGTAGGCTGCCATTGGGCCCTGCATATCGTAAATCGCAATCGCAGGTAGGTCGGCGTTAAAAATCTGCCCCAGAACAACCAAGGTGGGATGCGATAAAAAAGGTGGGAAGGCATCAAGAATCGGTTGGAGGCGTGATGCGATGGATCACAATCACACATTGGTGAAGAGAGGTGTTACAGAATCAGCCCCTAGTAGGTACCAAGTTGCAATGTGATCACACATATCGCACAACACTATAGAATAAGCCCTAACAAGTTTAGGTTGCGATGCGATATCGCAATCACAAATTGCAACATGGTGCAAAGTCCCACATATACAAGAGACCAGTACTTCGACGATTATGTAAGGATCCCAGACATGATACATTTATAAGATCTAGTTAAGAGTTTCATCAGCTCCAGCATACTGCAATCACACATTGCCCTCCATGTTCACAAGACCGTAAGGCCGCAGGGTTTTTACACCAATCGCGATTTGCGATAAGACAGTCGGCCGATATATTATGGCCCACAGTGAAATGAAATTTTCACCATGTTAGCAGATTTTCAGAGCTTATTTGTAGGATCATGTTAGGTTTGGAGCAATTTGTGGAACGAATATTGGGAGAACTAGGAGAAGTCATAACTGATTCAGTGTTCCACCAAATTGGATGCAAAAACAGGCTAGATAGCCATTTTTGGACATTCTGGACTAATTGGAGCAATTGTTAGAAGTATTTGAACAATGTAAACACAAATTTTTACACTTTTGAGCATAATAGAGAGGCCCAAGCCATTGGAAGTTGGACCAAGGAGACGTAGCCCAGGAAGGTGTTGTGCCTATCAACAGCCCCGCTTTTTATTAGTGTTAGTAATAACGTTAATAAATGGGGAACTTTCTAAAAAAAATCAAATCTTAACATTTAATGTTGCCTTTTTGTTTTTAGAATAAAACAAGATGTCAAAGTGGAACTTGCTAAAACATGGAAATTTACCTTTTCATACTCCAAGCGCATAAAACTTCACATGACCATAAGGCCTAAGAAAAAATTTATAGCAGAAATTCATGAATATTAAGGAAAACCTTGAAAAACTCGCTTTAGAAAAGATTATTCTTGCATCGAAAAAGGTTACAGTGGACATCCCTTATAAAAGTTGTTCCTTGAAAATGCAATTCGAGAGAATGCGAGATCATGAAGCTTATCACCTCATTGCATGGCATATTCCAATACTACGGTGCTACTTTATGAAACGTAAGCAAATATTGAAAAATGCGATTGCATATCGCAAATCGCATATCACAGCAACTCATGTAATGATGGTTTTAACAAAAACAGGTTTTGTGATATAACGATCTGCAATATTGCGAAGCAAATCGTAAAATTGCTTTGATCGCAATTTGAATGGCTCAGGGTTCTAGGAGAGTACTTTCTGACGTTCAATGCAAAGTTATAAACATTAAAAACGGTTCATTAGTGGTCATTTATTAAAAAAGATTAGGATTAGTGTAAAGGACTATTCGACGCAAGTTGATATCTTTTGATGTGATTTAGAATTAAAGACCTCCCGTCACCTTATTTTCATCCTTCTATTGATTATTCCTATATTAAATATCATCTTTATCATATTTTTGCTCTCTGCTTGCAACTTTCAGGAAGAACATACAAAGTGTAATACACGAAGAAATGGGTAAGAAAGGTAAGGCTCCTGTGTCTAAAAATTCAGAAATGATACCATTGTTCACAGACACTACCTGTAGTCGGGACACATGGATATCTACATGGGAAGCTATGTATCAGTTGTTAGAGGACGAACAACTAGAATTATGGAAGTTACAGTTACAGCGGATGGACGTGGCTCTTTTGAAGAATCCCTAACTAACCTTGCATGCTCGTTTCAACACCGCATTGCGGCAAGGCCAAAGATACTCCCCTACACCGACATGGTGAAATGGATTATAGATGACGCAAAAATATCTGACAGAGAGTTCAAGACGGTTAGCCATGAAGTCATGGGGTCATTTACTCCAAACAATTTGAGGCATATGTACCACTTACCATAATCCCAAGTCAGCTACAACAAGCAATTTGTCGAGAAGTTCATCAAGGAGAATGAAGACTTGGTAGAATGTACAAAGCACTGGTCAAACAATGAGGAAAGACTAAAAGAGGATAAAAACGGTATGTATGCCATTGAATATTTTTGTTCTCCTTACTGTTTTGCCATTGCAATGTTATGTAGACTATTTGGGAAACTAGACATCAACAAGTTTTCATTAGAATGGTTACCTCTAGTGGATGTAGCTATCAATGCCACAATAATGAATTGGTCCTAAATCCTGTCAGATAATTTAGCTGCTGCAATTTTAGAATGCAGAAGAAAGAGAAGCATTGTTTTGAGGGTTTACCCTCCATTCTTTTTTAGCGCCTATGTTATGGATGCCATTTGTTTTGTTTCTGAATTTCCTATTATGGGATGGAAGTGGATGATACAAAATCCACTTCCCATTCAGATTTATCACAAAGTCATGTGGGAATCAAGTTTTGTGCCACATTTATTTAAAATTTGTCACAGAGTTATACTCCCAATCCATAAAAAACTCTACAACAGAGATGCCCCAAGGTTTTCCCAAGAAGTTGAGGTGGATATCCTCTCCGTGGCAAGATGGTTTGGGGAAGAACTGTTCATTTATATCAGAGTGTTTGGCAGCATAGATTCACCCCATGTGCTACCTTATTACGTCCCAAACAAACTGATGGTTAGGGAGATAACCTATCAGACCTGCGGTGTGGGGGGAATGAGCAAGGTACTGGAAGATTCCAAGAAGGCCATTTGGCCCCAATTTCCTGTAATATACAGAGCATTTGCATTGTATGACTTAGGTCATTCTTTTAAAGAAGTTGATAATGTATTTTGTTTACAACTACCAAAGTTCCTGGGGAGGAAATATGATCCCTTTGGATTTGTAAGTAATTTTACTACAATGGTTAAAATAAAAGTATTTTCCCATGAAGAAGATCTCTTTGATGATGTTTTCCTGTAGAAAAACACCTTCAAAGAGGTTCAATATATAGCACAAATTCTTTTTGACCAAGAAAATATCCAAAATTTTGACAATTACAAAAAACAAAGGTTATTTAAGGTCCCATTGGACCAAGTACTCATCGAACCAGTAAGGGAACCTACTCCCAGCATTAGCATAAGTAAGGATTCAAAAGAGAAGTCAAAAAAAAGTTCTGAAAAAGAATCAGCTGAAAAGTCTGGTGATCGTTCCAAGAGTGAAGATAGTAGAAGCGATGAGTCAGTAAAAGACACAACTCAATCTACAACAAAGTCTAATCGGCAAGCTTTGTCTCCAAAGCAAGCTGAAGTTTCCACTCCTCTTACAAAGAAAACAAAGCCACTCGTTATTGATCTAGAAGGGGAATGGAAATTTTTTAATAAGATGATTAACACAGAAGAACATAGCGCAATGCCACTGACAAATCCAAAAGAGACAACCCCGGAGATGGTAATAGAAAGGGCTGTTGACACTCAGGAAGAGGAGCACATTCCTATTGATCCCTCATATGAAATTGTACTAAGAATAGAGGAAATTCCTCCTCTTGATGTGTTTTATAGTCCTCAACATAAAGCTGTCATCAAAAGGCAAAGAAAGAAACGAAAATTGGATTATGTGCTTGCTCCCAAGGATGAACCTCTAGATGTTCTTTGGAAAGACCCCTCTACAGAACCGACGACAAATCTCACTAGGCTCTCATAGGTAGCAGGTGCTTACACTTCAGCAACTATTGATAAGACAACAAAGGATCAATTATTACTTAAAGAAAAAGAAGATAAGATTCTGTTTTTGAAACAACAGTTACAACAAGTCAGCATCAATCAACAAGTAGAAACACATTTGGAAAAACTTCAACAAGACTTCCAGCAAATGCAATTGGGACATCAAAGTAGTTTGGCTAGTAAAGAAGGTAGTTATAGGGTATAATAGAACTGCATAAAGATGATCCCAAAATTGGGGAGATTATCACAGAGGCACTTGCTCTCAATTCCCAGCTCTTGCAACAGAAAGAACTATTATGCTAGAAGATTTTGCAATGGAATTCCCATTGCGAAATGAGCGATAATATTACAAATCAAGTTGTAGAATTATGACTTGAATATGACTCAAGTTTTAAGAAGGTCTTAGAGTTCTTGAACTGGCAGAAATCTGAAGAAGGGAAACGAACAGACATGCCCTAAATTGATGAAATGCACAAGGAAATTTTATTCGCAAAATGGGATTCTCAGCTAAAGGAAGTGGACCAGGAAATGGAAGATGTAGCGGCTGTAGCAAACAATGTCATTGAATGCATAAATGAAAATCTGCATAAGGCCAATTTGGTAGCAGAGACCACTCTGGGCTTCTTTCCAAAGGCACAACACTTCAAACAGTGTGGAAACAAACAACAGAGGAAAGGGAAGAGGTTATTAAACAGGTAAAAAAATTAAACTGGGAAACATATTGGCAGTATCTGGTAAAACCACATAGCCAATGGATGACCTTGAAGTGCCTCATAACTTCTGCCGAGAAGATAGTGCCAGCTCTCACCAATGTCGTATTTGCAGGACAGTTAAAAGCTGAAGTTGGCCAACTGACACTCTTAAAATAGATGCTAGATATTTGCGATCTAAAGGATCAGATGCAGGATTTATCATATAATTTATTTTTTTTTAGTTTATTTTGCTTAAAATGAGGCAGGTCATTTAAACCTCCTCATCTATTTTTGTAATATTTATTTTTATATTTCATAGAATAGTATTTAAACCCCTCTCATGCATTTAGAGAGGGGTCCAGAGTTTTATCAAAAACATTCTTCAGAACGTGCATCTTTCCCCCCACTGAGGAGGTTTTGATAAAATTAATGGAACGAGATTTATTTTCTATATGAGTTTAATATCTGCTATTGAAATTTCACTTTTGTATTCTTAGTGGATGTTAAGCGAGTTGAAGATAGATCAATATTGTTGTAGCTCATGAGTAGGACACATTACAAATGGTATTTTTATCTACTAATGCATTTTACTTATGTGTCAAGCAATAAAGCATTTTCAGTTATTTATATATGAAAGTTTAAATGTTTAGTTATCATTATTGCACTTTTGTATGGTGATGACTTACTCTTTATGTTGAATATGTGAATGACTCTTATGCGATATATTTCTCATGTTGTTTCAGTTAACTTTTTATATGAAACAATCATTTTTAAATGGATTCTCTTCTTATTGTGATTGAATGATCTTTATTATCAATTGATTTTAGAAATTATTTTAGATTGCATAAGTAAACATTACTCCCGAGATAGTTTAAAGTTAGTCGTTTTCTTTGATTATGATAGATTGCATATGATAAGTTAGAAAATAGATTAGATTTAGGACTAGTATTCACCCCATAAAACCCCAAAAAGAAAAACATCATCCCGTTAGCACACACATCATAAATAGATTGGGAAATTGGTCCCATCATCCCCAGTCGGAGCCACTATTCCAAACGGAAAAGGAGCTTTCTTAAGGTCCAGACCGGGTGGTTATCCCCCTTGTTGGAGTCCCAATTTTTTGAGCCTTCCACATATTTGGTGCTAGAAGGAGGGCCTGACTGTGAATGGCAAGTAAATCTACATCTTCACGCCATTCCAAGAGTAAAACTCCCTCACCATCACCCTCAACTTCTCGTTCGTATTCCAATTTTTCCATCTCTGAATTAGAAGTTGAAAAGAAAAATACAGAGCACACTTCTGAAATCCCAAACAAGCCAGATTATTCTTCTTCAGAACCCCCTGAGTTGCAAACTTTAATCCATAAGTTACATGGAATTTCATTATCTCAAGAAGAATCTGAGTTTTCCCAAGGTAGTGTCACTTCTCATTTGACCCCATCTCAACGACTGACTAGAGCACAAAGCAAAAATTTAGGAATCCTACCAGTTTAGTTTCCTTTACTGAGTCATAAGAAAGCTAGGAAAACACCAGCAGAATCTTAGAGTGAGGTTCTACCATCATTTTCATCTACCATCCCATTTATTTCATCACAAGAACACTCATCCATCCCCCAACTCCAGGTCGTGGTTCACACAGGTATAGGAGTAACATCCTCCTCTACCCAACCACCTCCATCCACTGCCACACCTCCTCCTACTCATACCCTGATGATGGCAAGAAATCTGCCACCAAGGCCATGGGCCAATCCAGGAGCTGTAAGAATGCCTGCACCTTTATCACAACTACCAGCTCATCCTGAGAAATGGTTGCTCGAATTCAATCCTGATAATGGCTAACTAGCTGAGGAACACATAAATAATTTCATGCTATCCATTAATTTGAATGGAGTAACATAAGAGGATGCAATTGTAAGATTATTCCCTTATATGTTACAAGGAGCAGCAGGATCCTAGTGTTTTTCTTTACCAACAGGCTCCATTAATAACTAGGATACATTTCAAGATCAATTTTTAACAAAATTTGGGGATGATAGGTCAACAACAACTTTAATAAATGACCTCTCCAATTTAAAAGCTGAACCAAAGGAACCAATTAAGGATTTCAACTCTTGCTTCAATAAATTGTTAAACAAAATACCAACAACGTCTAAGCCTAGTGATGAAGTCCAAAATGAGTGGTATATTTCTGCTTTACCATCTAATTCTGCTATCTTTGTAGATAGAGATACTAAACCAACATTAGTATAAAACATGAAAGAGGCAATAACTGTAGACAAACGTATCTTGGCTATTGAAAATAAAGACACTGTAGAATAAAGAAAGTCTAAAAAAGTGTCTTTTAGAGATGATTCAAAGAAAAACAAGCAAAGGACCAATTTGACCTGAAAGGGTTGCAAAAAGTTTTGAAGACCATGTCTAATGAAATGGTAGATATAAAGAAACAAGTAGCATAAACCTCTTCCAAAAAACCTTATAGACCCTTTAAAAGAAATGCTTCAACTAATCCTAAACCTCCAAATGCTATAACAAATGCAGAATCAGAAGGATAAGAGGAAGAAGTTTCAAATGAGGAGCAAACTGATGATGATGAAGTCATAGAACTACAAAGAATGTGGGACTTCATTCTTCCAGATGTGGAATATCAGGATGCATTCCCTGTTGCTACTAGAAGTAGAAATCAACTTGATCCTCCACAACCCAGTGCTAAATAGAAATACCCAAGTCTGACTTCCAAAGATAAAATCGTAAGGAAGAAATCGTCACCACAGTTTACTCAGACAAACCTAGTCCAATCTGATTATGCACCTTCATCCAAAACGATTATCATTTTAGATGAAATGGAATATAATATTTTTGAGGATATGAAGAAAACTAGGGCTAATATTACTTTTCATGAGCTCAGCAAGTTAAAGAATCAACAAAAATTACTCTTGAAAGTGCTGAAAGCAGTACCTATTATGCCTCTACTTGCTGCTGTAATTTCACAAGATACCAAAGAAATGGGGAGACCTTTGGCTGGCATTTCAAATAAAGTCGATCCAAATGACATTGTTTGATTGGGGGAAGGTCAAAATCCCATACTCCGCCATTTCTCCTTACCTTTGAAGTTTTCAATAAAAAATTGCATAACTGTCTAGTGGATTCCGATGCCTCATTTAACATTTTACCTAAAATAGTTTGCGCAAAGTTAAATGTCCAACTTTAGAAAATTGCAGTACGAATAATACAGATGAATCAGTCTCAAGTCGAGGTCATCGGTGAACTTAATCAAGTAACCATAAGGATTTCATCAAATCCAAAGGCATGCCAAGTTATCAATATACTTGTCGCAGACATCTCTGAATTTTATGGACTAATCCTTAACAGAGATTGGTCAGAAAATCTTCACGGTTAATTTGTGACCGACTGGTCTCATATGTGGCTCCCCTACAATGGAAAACCTAATCAGACCAAGGTTGAATGAGAAAGACATCAAAAGCATATAGTGACAGAGTTAGAAGGAGAAAACGAGCCTATATCATATAGCAACAACATTATTGGAAATTATTCTGTTGATTCTTTCTTAAGGAATTTTAATGCTCATACTTCACCTTTTTTAGAAAATTCTGTTTTATCTCAGATTGAAAATTTCTCTCAGACAAACACTTCTAGATGCATAAATTTTGTAGATAAACCTGTAAATAAAACTTTGTTTTTGAAATTATTTTTTGATGGTCTAAATCTAATGATGGAGCAGGTGCAGGTTGTATATTAGTTAGTCCAAAGGGAGAAAAAACCATGTTAACATGTCGACTCGAATTCAATTGCACAAGAAACACTGCTGAATATGAAACGTTAGTTCAAGGGTTATATAAGGCAATCGATCTCAATATCAAATACTTGCAAGTATTTGGAGACTCTGAGATTGTTATTAAACATGTAAGAAATACTATACATTGTCTATCGAGACACTTGAAACACTATCAATCTTTAGTACAAGACCTAACCTCACACTTTATAGCATTTAATATTTCATCCATTCCAAGACTCCAAAATGCTAGTGATGATCTCCTTGCTAATGTTGCCTCCAAGCTTATTCCATCAGAGGACTATAGCCCAGAAAGATTTTCGATTGAGTTAATCTTTAGACCCTCTATTCTTGATAACATTACTAATTGGAGGGTTTTCAACAATGGCCTTGATATTGTGAGTTTTCTAACTTCAAAAGGGTCTTACAATAATCAGATAATTGATGAAGACCAACATGACAAACAATTGGAACAAGAAAATAGCAACAATGCTATATCAAAATCCGTAGTCAAGTTAGAGGACCTATATGAATTAAAGGACAGATTTGAATGATCCACCAATTCAAAACTTCAGAGTTCAACTCTGAGATATGAATTAGTGAATCTGGGGATAGACATAAAACCATAGAACATCAACCTAGGTCTTGGCCTAACATTTGAGGAAAAATCAGCTTTCATTCGATTATTGAAACAATAAAAGAGTGTCTTTGCTTGGAATTATGATGATCTTAAAACCTACGACACTTCAATTATACAACATACAATTCCGATGATCTAGGATGAAAAGCCTGCTCAACAGAAGTTGAGGAAAATACATCCTAATCTGGAAAGTCAGATTAAATCTGAATTGAACAAATTATTAAAAGGCAAGATTATTTTTTGCATTAGACTTTCCAGATGGGTCTCTAATCTCGTCTTAGTTAGAAATAAAAATGGAGATATTCGGATTTGTATTGACTTTCGAAATCTCAATAAAGCTTGTCAAAAGGATAATTTTCCATTGCCCCCTATGGAACAGATATTACAATCAGTCATAGGTTCTGAATTAATGTCCTTTTTAGATGGCTTTTCAGGGTATAATCAAATCTTGGTCCACTCGGATGATCAATAGAAAACTATGTTTAGAACGAAATGGGGCACTTATGCATATCAAAAGATGTCATTTGGGCTAATCAATGCCAGTGCCACATTTCGAAGGGCCATGGACATTGCATTTAAAGGATTAGTGAACAAGTCAGTGGTGATTTACTTAGATGACATAATAGTGTACCCTAAAAAACACAGTAATCATCTCAGAGACTTAAAACAGATCTTTCAACGTTGTCAAAAATATGGATATGGAATCTCGCTTAACCCCAAAAAATCTTTTTTCTGCGTTATGTGAAGGAAAACTTCTTGGGTTCACAGTGTCCAGATTTGGAATCCATATTGACCTAGATAGGATTAAGTAAATTTTTCAGATATATTTACCCCATAACAAAAAAGCAATGCAGTCTTTCATTGGTCAGATCAATTTTGTTAAGATATTTGTCCCTGACTTCTCAAGAATCGTGTACCTCTCCAAACCATGATAAAGAAAAACTCTCTCTTTAAATGGGGTCGTGCAGAACATGAAGCATTTGGCTTAATAAAACAAGCAATTATAAATGCCCCATCTCTAACAACTCCAAATTTTCCGATCCTTTCACTCTATATACATTCACCTCTGAGAAATCATATGCTGCCATACTTACGCAAGTGAATCAAGATAAAGCTAAAGCCCCAATTGCTTTTTTCAGTTCAAACTTACAAGGAGCTGAATTAAATTACTTTGATGTTGAGAAGCAGGGTTATGCTGTTTTCAAAGCAATCAAACATTTCAGACCCTTCCTTCTCAAAACTCACACCAAAATAATAGTGCCATTTCCAGCTGTAAGAAATCTTTTAGTACAGAAGGATGTGGGCGAAAAAAGGGCAAATTAGGTCACAACCCTGCAAGAATATGATGCTGAGATTAAACTAGAAAACATTGTAAGAGGTCAAGGTTTTTTCAGGATGTTGGCAGGAGCATCGTCGCACATATCAGAAATACAGTCTCTAGATAGTGAAGTACAAGCATATGAGGTAAACCTAAATAACCTGAATCAAGGTATGCTGATATCATGTTCTATTTGAAAAATGGATATGCTCCTCCACATTTGAAATACACAAAGAAAAGGGCTCTGAGGCTAAAATCCAAACAATATCAAATTATCAATGATATACTCTTTAGAATGAATTATGATTCAGTTCTCCTTAGATGCCTTGAGAAATCTGAAGCAGAAAAAGTATTGTAAAAACTTCATGACGGGCCAGCGGGCAGACACTATGTAGGAGATGCAACATCACATAAAATCTTACGCGCTGGCTACTACTGGCCAACTCTATTTAAAGATGCACATAGCTACGTAAGGAGATGTCAGATTTTCCAAACTGTAACTGGAAGACAGAAGAAGCCATCGTTGCCATTACAACCTGTTAACATAGATCAACCATTTGAACAATGGGGATTAGATATTATAGGTGAGATCATTCCTCATTCTTCTAAACAACATAAATACAACCTTACAGCTATTGACTACTTTACCAAATGGGTAGAAGTAGTTCCACTCAAGATAGCCAACTCTGAGACTATCATAAAATTTATAGATCAATTCATAATCACCAGGTTTGGCTTACCTTCTTGTTTAATGTTTGATAATGCATCATATTTCTCAGGTAATGCTATGACAGATTTTGCTCTCAAAAGAGGTTTTAAGCTCAAATTATTCTGCTAATTATTATTCGCAAGGGAATGGGTTAGCCAAATCAACACAAAAGAACCTTACTAGAATCATCAATCGGACTATTGATCAAAATCATAGAAACTGGCATAAATTTTTAATGTATGCTCTTTGGGTAGATCGAATAACTTAGAAAACCTCCATTGGCACTTCTCCTTTTAATTTAGTTTATGGGAAATAAGTGGTCTTACCAACAAATCTAGCGATTCCTTCTTTAGCCTTAGTTCAATTCATTGAAGAAACCCCTTCCTTATCCTTGCAGTTAAGACAATTGCAGATCCTTAAACTTGAAGAGGAATGAGAAAAGGCTAGAATTACCCACGCGCATCATCAACAATTAGTGAAAGCTTCTTTTGATTCACACTTAGTGTCTACAAAATATTTTTAACTTGGAGACTTAGTATTAAAATGGGACAAAGCTCATGAAGAGAAAGGCAAGCATACTAAATTCCAACAGATGTGGCTTGGACCATTCTAGATTGTCAAACTCATTGGTCCATCAACTTTCATGTTACAAGATTTAGCGGGGAAAAGAGAGTCTTTACCTGTTAATGGACAGATCCTAAAGAAATATTTCCCATAGAAGATGATCTCTTCTATTTTATGTAGATTATAGTTTTTAGTTAAGTTTTCTTTTGATAATAAAATAGGTTGAGAATGTTCACTTTTGGTTTCCACGAAAAGAATAGTGTCTCATGTCAATTTTATTTTTCGCTTGTATAAGTAGAAATGGTTATGCAAAATAATCTCCATTTTTGAAACATAGGGTCAAGTGCTATTATTCTGAAAATTTTGCTTGTTCTTTTGTTTCAATTATCTAGAAGTTTTGGTTAGAATCAACCTTAGAAAGAAGTTTTCCTTACATCAGTCACAAAAGGTATCAATAAAAAAACAAAGATTCTCTGCGGAAAAGCTATTTTTAAACTCTACAATTGTCATCCAGGAGAATTATTAAGGAACCAATGACTTCCCCCCCACGCAAGGAATTTGCAAGGTTCAAGGAGTAATTCTATTATACACTTTAAAACTTAAAGAATAAGAGGTCTCAGCAAGAGCCGGCTTATCATGATCATAAAGATTATAACTAATTGACATTGCCATACTGCATATCAAAACAAGGTATTGGCTTGAGATTGTTTCGATCAAAAGACAAGAGGTGTCATCACGAGCCATCTTGTCCAGTTAAGTTATAAATCAAGAGAATGGCACTGTCAATTTTGGCCACCAAACTAAGACATTGTTCTTTAAGAATTAAAAGAGAAATAAAAAAAGAAAAAAGCTATAAGTGTATATGAGGGTTTATCTTTGAAGATTGCATGCTTCTCAAGTAGGACATGGGATCATTGTTGGGTAAAAGATAACCCTGTCAAGGTTATGAACGCTTGCTGGCAGCAAAGGCTCTACCGACGACAAATGAGTACACCAAAACTGATCTAAAGAGATGTTTTTGTTTTTATCTTTACAACCAAGTAATGACTAATGTGAATAAAATGAATAACTCTGGGAAGAAGATAATTAGAATAAAGATAGTTAGAACAAGATGTTGTTATTAATAAGTAGCACTATTTACCTTATATTTCGTACAATGAAGTTTCATTTTCAAAACCATTTCTATTTTTGGAAGTTTTATAAAATTGAAAAAATCATTAGAGATAACTGGTTCTTCATCACCAATTGTTGTGCCTATCAACAACCCCCCTTTTATTAGGGCTAGTAATAATTTTAATAAATGGGGACCCTTCCAAAAAAAATCAAATCTTAGCATTTAATTTTGCCTTTTTGTTTATAGAATAAAACAAGATGTCAAAGTGGAACTTTCTAAAACATGGAAATTTACCTTTTCATACTCCAAGCACATAAAACTTCACAAACTACGAGTTTCTTATAAAAAGCGCTACATGAACATAAGGCCTAAGAAAAAAATTATAGTAGAAAGTCATGAACATTAAGGAAAATCTTGAAAAACCCCCTGTAGAAAAGATTATCCTTGCATTGCAAAAGGTTACAACGGACATCCCTTATAAAAGTTATCCCTTGAAAATGCGATCCGTGAGAATGCGAGATCATGAAGCTTATCACCTCATCACATCACAAATTCCAATACTGTGGTGCTACTTTATGAAACATAGGAAAATATTGCAAAAAGTGATAGCATCTCGCAAATCGCATATCACAACAGCTCATGTAACGATGGTTTTAACAAAAACTGGTTTTGTGATATAGCTATCTGCGATATTGCGAAACAAATCACAAAATTGCTTTTATCGCAATTCAAAGGGCTCAGGGTTCTAGGAGAGTACTTTCTGACGTTCGATGCAAAGTTATGAACATTAAAGTTTAGCATAATGGTCCATTAGTGGTCATTTATTAAAAGTGATTAGGATCAGTGTAAAGGACTATTGGACGAAAGTTGATATCTTTTGATGTGATTTAGAATTAAAGACCTCCCGTCACCTTATTTTCGTCCTTCTATTGATTATTCATGTATTAACTATCATCTTTATCATAATTTTCTCTCTTCTTGCAACTTTCAGGAAGAACACACAGAGCGTAATACACGAAGAAATGGGGAAGAAAGGCAAGGCTTCTACGTTTGAGAAGTCAGAAATGACCCCATTGTTCACAGACACTACCTGTAGTCGGGGCACAGGGATATCTATGTGGGAAGCTACGTATCAGTTGTTAGAGGATGAAAAACCAAGAATTATGGAAGTTACAGTTACAACGGATGGATGCGGCTCTTCTGAAGCATCCCTAACTGACCTTGCATGCTCGTTTTTGCACCGCATTGTGGAAAGGCCAAAGATACTCCCCTACACTAACATGGTGAAATGGATTATAGATGATGCATAAATATCCGATAGAAAGTTCAAGACGACCAACCAGGAAGTCATGGGGTCATTTACTCCAAACAATTTGAGGTGTATGTACCACTTACTAGAACCCCAGGCCAGCTACAACAAACAGTTTGTCGAGAAGTTCACCAAGGAGAATGAAGACTTGACAGAATGTACAAAGCACTGGTCAAACAATGAGGAAAGACTAAAAAAGGATAAAAACAGTATGTACACCACTGGCTCTCTTTGTTCTCCTTACTGTTTTACCATTGCAATGTTATGTAGACTGTTTGGGAAACCAAACATCAACAAGTTTTCATCAGAATGGTTATCTCTATTGGATGCGGCTATCAATGCCATAATAATGAATTGGGCTCAAATCCTGTTAGATAATTTAGCTGCTGCAATTTTAGAATACAGAAGAAAGAGAAGCATTGGGTTTACCCTCCATTCTTTTTGAGCGCCTATTTTATTATGGATGTCATTTGTTTTGTTTCTAAATTTCCTATTATGGGATGGAAGTGGATGTTACAAAATCCACTTCCCACTCAAATTTATCACAAAGTCATGTGGGAATCAAGTTTTGTGCCACATTTCTTTAAAATTTGTCATGGAGTTATACTCCCAATCCATAAAAATATCTACAGCAGAGATGCCCCAGGGTTTTCACATGAAGCTGAGGTGGATATCCTCTCCATGGAAAGATGGTCTGGGGAAGAACTGTTCACTTATGTCAGAGCGTTTGGTAGCATAGCTGCACCCCATGTGCTACCTTATTACGTCCCGGACAAACTGATGGCTAGGGAGATAACCTATCAGACCTGCGGTGTGGGGGGAATGAGCAAGGTACTAAAAGATTCCAAGAAGGCCATTTGGCCCCAATTTCCTGTAATATGCAGAGCATTTGCATTGCATGACTTAGGTCATGCTTTCAAAGAAGTTGATATTGTATTATGTTTACAACTACCAAAGTTCCTAGGGAGGCAATATGATCCCTTTGGAGTTGTAAGTAATTTTACTACAATGATTAAAATAAAATTATTTTCCCATGAAGAAAATCACTTTGATGGTGTTTTCTTGCAGAAAAACACCTTCAAAGAGGTTCAACATACAACACAAATTCTTTTTAACCAAGAAAATCTCCAAAATTTTGACAATTACAGAAAACAGAGTTTATCTAAGGTCCCATTGGACCAATTACTCATCGAACCAATAAGTGAGCCTACTCCTAGTGTTAACATACGTGAGGATTCAAAAGAGAAGTCCAAAACAAGTTTTGAAAAGGAATCAGCGGAAAAGTCTGGTGATCAATCCAAGAGTCAACACAGTAGAAGCGAGGAGTCAATAAAAGACACAGCTCAATCTATAGCAAAGTTTGATCAGTAGACTTTGTCCCCAAAGCAAGTTGAAGTTTCCACTCTTACAAAGCAAAAAAAGCCACTCGTTATTGATCTAGAAGGGGAATGACAAAATTTTAATAACATGATTAACACAAAAGAACATAGTGCAGTGCCACTAACAAATCCAAAAGAGATGACCATGGAGATGGTAATAGAAAGGGTTGTCGACACTCAGGAAGTGGAGCACATTCCTATTGATCCCTCATCTGAGATTGTACTAAGAATAGAGGAAATTCCTCCTCTTGATGTGTTTTATAGCCCTCAACATAAAGCTGTCGTCAGAAGGCAAAGAAAGAAGTGAAAATTGGATTTTGTGCTCGCTCTCGAGGATGAACCTATGGATGTTCTTTGGAAAGACCCCTCTACAGACCTGACGACAAATCTCACTAGGCTCCCCTAGGTAGCAGGTGCTTACGCTTCAACAACTATTACTAAGGTAGTAGAGGTTCAATTATTACTTAAAGAAAAAGAAGATATGACTTTGTTTTTGAAACAACAGTTGTAGCAAGTCAGCATCAATCAACAAGCGAAAACATAGTTGGCAAAACTTCAACAAGACTTATAGCAAATGCAATTGGCACATCAAAGCAGTTTGGCTAGTAAAGAAGAGTAGTTACAGGGTCTAATAGAACTGCATAAAAATGATCCCAAAATTGGGGAGTTTATCACATAGGCACTTTCTCTCAATTCCCAGCTCTTGCAATAGAAAGAACTTTTATTCCAGAAGATTTCGAAATGGAATTTCCATTGCGAAATGAGCGATAATATTACAAATCAAGTCATAGAATTATGACTTGAATATGACTCAAGTTTTAAGAAGGTCTCAGACTTCTTTAACTTGCAGAAATCTGAAGAAGGGAAAAGAATAGACATGCCTAGAATTGATGAAACACACAAGGAAATTTTATTCACGAAATGGGATTCTTAGCTAAAAGAAGAGGAACAGGTAATGGAAGATACAACGGTAGCAGCAAACAGTGTCATTGAATGCATAAATGAAAATCTGCATAAGGCCAATTTGGTAGCAGAGACCACTTCGGGCTTCCTTCTAAAGGCACAACAGCTACAAACAGTGTGGAAAAAAACAATAGGAGAAAGGGAAGAGGCCATTAAACAGGTAAAAAAATTAAACCGGGAAACATATTGGCAGTATATGGTAAAAACACATAGCTAATGGATGACCCTGAAGTGCCTCATAACTTCTACCGAGAAGATAGTTTCAGCTTTCACCAACGCTGTATTTGCAGTACAGTTAAAAGCTGAAGCCGGCCAACCGACACTCTTAAAACTGATGCTGGATATTTGCGATCTAAAGGATCAGATGCAGGATTTATCATAGATATGATTTATTTTTGTTTTAGTTTATTTTTGCTTAAAATGAGGTAGGTCGTTTAAACCTCCTCATCTATTTTTGTAATATTTATTTTTAGATTTCATAGAGTAGTATTTAAACCCCTCTCGTGCATCTAGAGAGGGGTCCAGAGTTTTATCAAAAAAAATTCTTCAGAACGTGCATCGTGCGTGCCATTGAGGAGGTTTTGATAAAATTAATGGAACGAGATTTATTTTCTATATGAGTTTAATATCTGCTACTGAAATTGCACTTTTGTATTCTTAGTGGATGTTAAGTGAGTTGAAGATAGATCAATATTGCTGCAACTCATGAGTAGGACGTATTACAAATGATATTTTTATCTCCTAATGCTTTTTACTTATGTGTCAAGCAATAAATCATTTTCAGTTATTTATATATGAAATTTTAAATGTCTAGTTATCATTATTGCACTTTTGTATGGTGATGACTTACTCTTTATGTTGAATATGTGAATGACTCTTATGTGATATATTTCTCATGTTGTTTCAATTAACTTTTTGTATGAAATAACAATTTTTAAATGGTTTCTCTTCTTATTGTGATTGAATGATATTTATTATCAATCGCTTTTAGAAATTATTTTAGATTGCATAAGTAAACATTACTCCTGGGATAGTTTAAAGTTAGATGTTTTCTTTGATTATGATAGATTGCATATGATAAGTTAGAAAATAGATTATATTTAGGACTAGTATTCACCCCATAAAACCCCAAAAATAAAAACATTGATCCGAACTTAAACAGGAACGCAATAGATTACAGAGATAACCATAAATACAGAGATGCGATAACCATAAATAAAGAGATGCAGCGGAAATAACACTTCATTTCATTAATGGAAAATAACGAAATATGCTTACAACCAGAATTGGAAATAAACCAGCTAGGACGATGGTAGCTTATCTCTGAGAAGAGATGTGCGGCTACTTGTCTCTGAACTGTTCCGAACGTGTGTTACAATGAGGCTCGAAGGCCTATTTATTAATGGAAAACCCTTCACATTCCAAAACTGACCCTTAGAAGATGAAACGCCAAATTGTGGGCCCCGTTTTGGGTAAATTGTTACATCAATTTCCCGGGGTCGTAACTTTGGCATACGATCTCCATTTGAAGCGTATGATAGCTCGTTAGAAAGATCTATCCGAGAACTAACACTTTGGGAAGGGCAACATCGGTCCATGGACCCATGTTGCCCCCAGATTTCCCAAAAACATCATTTAGGGCCTCAAAACGGCTCCGGAAGTTCAGGACCCGAAAAAACTGCTAAAAATAGTAAATTGTGCTACAATTACGGAAACTGAAAAACTAAAAGAGATAGTTGCGGGGGTCCAAATGGGATAGGTGGGTGGCCACCAACATCCACCTGGATCAATCAAGTCCTAGAGTGCTCCCCTCGTCATAAGGGTTTGACCATATTGTCAATAGGTGCTTGACTAGTGGGTTGAGTGAGTGCCTATAGCATCGAGAAAGTATGTTGTCATTCAATTGGCATGCAGGAATGGTAATAACGTGGGGATTCACCATAGGTCATAGATGTTGACAAGGTTCCAAGTGACGACTTGGATATAGGTGACTTTGCTCCAAATGATGATTTGTTGAGCATGATGTTGATCTATGATGCTTTCCACATGGTTCTGTAATAGAACATGAGGTAGATGGGTTCATCAACATAGCAAGATATTTCAACCTTTTCTTGGGATAGAGAAATTTTTCAACAAAGAGATACATCTGAAGAAGTTATTATGAATACCTCCCTATATAAGAGGGAGTGTTGAATTTTGTAGCTATGGTCAGTCTTCATAATTTGTTTAGACCTCCAAAATATCAAAGAAACAATAAATGTAAATATGAATTTCAAGTCAGCTTCAAAAGAGGGAATTTCAATTTTGAAAATTAAATTTATTTTTCCTCCAGAGTCAAGTCATCCCTCTAAGATGTATAGGTCGACTCTATGTACAGCCACACCTTTTCGAGCTCATGAATTCACTATTTAAAGGCTACTCCTTTTCCACTTCAAGGTACCAATTCAGATCATTAAAATACATATGTTTTTGTTCGCCCATACGAAGGAGAAGGAAGAGAAGAAGACCAAAATATGTTCAAGCCTATTCCAACTCTATTTGACTTCTGTTGACCTCACATGTGTGGTAATAACGAAACTCTAGGAAACAGGAAGAGTTTATAAGCAACATACTGAAGTTTTGGGCAGGGGGCAGAAATTATATATGTTTGACCAAGTTTGACTTGGGTTTGTTGGCTAGGTAGTTTGACTTTATTTGATTGGAAAAATCATATTATATCTCTTGTTGAATTGGACAATTTCTCTAAGGAAAGGTTATTGGGTTTTCCCAAGGTAAAATTTTGTGTCTCTTATGTTTGGATGTATCTTATGATCCTACTGTCATTATTGCTTCTTGTTGAGATCTTATGTGTAATTGCTTAATGATAAATGCGAAAACAAGAAGGATTATATTAAGAAATCATTAGAAGTAATCATCAGACTAGAAGGTCTTGAAAAATCAACATGAAGCAATACCTTAAAAAGAAATATCACAAGCAAATGAAGATCCAAAGGAGACAACCAAGAGAGAGAAAGAAAAGGAAGAAGAAATAGAACATCAATATCCAAATACTCCACCTAGATATGTTCAAAGCAATCACCCAAAAAGTCAATTTATACACCAAAACATGCAAAATTTACTTTGCTATCCAAAATAGAACCCAAGAACTTTACACAAGCTAGTGAAGATAAGAATTGGCTTAGTGCTATGGAAGAATAGATTAATAAGATTGAGAAGAATGATACTTGGGAACTTGTGCCTAGACCAAAAGTCAAGAACGTGATTGGAACCAAAGGGGCCTTTAGAAACAAGTTGAACAATGATGGACAAGCAGTAAGAAATAAAGAAAGATTGGTCTATGAAGGGTATGCTCAAGTTGAGGGTATTGATTTTGAAGAAACCTTTGCTCTAGTTGTAAGATTAAAAGCAATTAGAATGTTTTTGGCATTTGCATGTTTCATGAACTTCAAAGTCTATCAAATGGATTTAAACTCAACCTTTCTATATGGAAACCTAGAAGAAGTATATATTGAACAACCATAAGGATTTCAATTGTCGGGAATGAAGGTTATGTATGTAGATTGATCTATGGATTAAATCAAACTCCCATAGCTTGGTATTCAAGGCTTGACAAATAACTACAACAATAGGTTTTCAAACTAGGAGTTGTAGACAAAAATCTTTACATCCAAATAGATAATGAAAACATGTTATCATTCTGGTTTAAGTAGATGATATTAGTTTTTGAAAGTGACGTTGATAAGCTGAGCCAAAATTTTGTAGAAGAAATGTACAAAGAATTTGAAATGTCTAGGCTTGGACAATTGTCATTATTTCTAGGTTTGCAGGTTGTTCAATCCTATAAAGGCATACTCATTTCCTAGACTAAATACATCAAGGAGATGTTGAAAAGAAAATTGGAATGGAAAATTGTTCACCTATTGGTAGACCCATGGTCATAAGATGCAAGTTGAGCAAAGACGATGAATCCCCATAAGCAAATCAAACATTATACAGATCAATGATTGGTATCTTACTATATGTGACAACATCAAGACTAGACATCATGCAAGCTGTAGGACTAGTTTCAATATTTCAAGATGCACCAAAATAAATACATGTGCAAGAAATAAGAAGAATATTTAGATATTTGAAGGGCAGACTGGAATTTGGCTTGTCATATTCAATAAGCAAGGACTTCACTTTAACAATATATATAGATGTAGATTGGACAGGAAGTGTTGATGACAAGAAGAGTACAAGTGGAGGAAAATTCTTTATAGGAAATTGTTTAGTATCATGGTTAAGCAAGAAACAAACTTCAATCTCTCTATCCACAACTAAAGCCAAATACGTTGCAACAACAAAAAGTGGCACACAAGTTCTATGGATGAAGTAAACACTAAAGGATATCAAGGTGGAATAAGATAAGATAATCACAATCATATGTGATAATACAAGTGCAATCAACATTTCAAAGAACCTTGTTATGCACTCAATGAAAAAACATATTCCTTAAGTACCACTCTATAAGAGAATAGCTAGTAGAACAAAATTTCAATATGGAAAACATTACTACCAAATAACATGTTGCAGATATATTTACCAAATCCCTTCCCATAGAAACATTAAACTAGGAGTGATAACCCTCTCATCTCGTCAACTAAAAGAAGCACTAGCTTAGGGGGAGAAGTTACAGACAGAGGAAGAATTGCAAATAAAGGAAGTACTAACACAAGGAGAGTAGCCCTTTACCATTGATGTGAAAGGGGGAGAAGTTGCAGATAGGGGGAGTATTATACTATTGTTGCATAATTGAGTAAACGATTGCCACCAATGACAAAAGGGGGAGATTGTTGGAAATATTGTTGTCATTAATGTCAAATTTAGGAGGAGACTATTGGAAATAGTTTTTATTGGTGAAAAGATTATATATTCTTTATGTGTGAAAAGCTTATTCTAAGACCTTATCAAGTCAGCCCAAGTAGAGAATACACGATTGCTCCATAAGTAAGTGCACATAAAGGATAGATGAGCATATTTGTGTGTGGATTGTGAAGTGACAATTAGAGAGATTGAGTGAAGACCCATAGGTGACAAAGGAATTTTGAATAA